>JAHQIY010000007.1:30000-60000 GCA_019054805.1 Brachionus manjavacas | reverse complement strand
ATATTCTTTAGATGAGATCAAGACGGACGCATTATTTCAGGCTATAAGAGCTCTGTAATAACATCCGACTAGATTTATTCCCCAAGACAACCTGAGCAAATGCTGATATAAAATATCAAACAAGCAAGAGCAGTCAAATGAACGCTTTGCAAATTGAACTAAAAATACTGGAAATTAGGATTTCGCAGCCATCTAGTTTCAAATAAGCCATTAAGATGAATTTTTACTCATCTTATATGTATGGCGAAATGAGCTATAGCTTTATTTTTGAAAAAAATTTTAATTTAAAAAAAATATTTTGATTTTGGGGGCTTTTGTTTTAGCAATGGAGAATTTAAATCATACTAAAAGACTGAAAAATAAATGGAATAGAGTGTAGCAAAAGAAAAAATTTGCTTAGTCAGAACACGGTAAGCAATAGGGATTAATTGATCTCGCAGTAAAAATTAATTCTTCAAATGGACCGAAAGCAAAAGAGACAAATACAGGTCGCAGTTAAAAAATTTGCTTTTTCGGAACACGGTAAGCATTAGTGATAAATTGATCTGGCAGTAAAAATTAATTCTTTAAATGGGCCGTAAGCAAAATAGAAAATTAAAGGTGGCAGTAAATATTTTTGCTTAGTCCAAAGACAGTAAGCAATAGGGATAAATTGATCTAGTAGTCAAAACTAATTTTAAAATTATAAAAACGAAAATCTAGGGGCTTTTCACTTGGCAGCTAAAATTGATACTTTTAAATTACCGTAAGAGTAGAGACAACTAAAAAGTGGCGGTAAAATATTTTCTAGGTCGATACACGGAAAGCATTAGGGATAAATTGATCTGGCAGTAAAAATTAATTCTTCAAATGGACCGAAAGCATAAGAGACAATTAAAGGTGGCAGTAAATATTTTTGCTTAGTCTAAAGACAGTAAGCAATAGGGATTAATTGATCTAGTAGTCAAAACTAATTTTAAAATTATAAAAACGAAAATCTAGGGGCATTTTACTTGGCAGCTAAAATTGATACTTTTAAATTACCGTAAACAAAAGAGAAAACTAAAAGTAGCAGTTAAATATTTTGCTGAGTCGAAACACGGAAGAAATAGGGATTAATTGACGTTTCGGTTAAAAGAATTATTTAATTTTTAAAATGAAAATCTAGGAAGCATTAGAATTGGCAGCTAAATTTTTTAAACTTAAATTAGTTCGAAATCTCGGCTATTTTACTGCCAGTCGAAAAGCGGGACTTTGATACCTAATTCAAAATAATTAAAATTTCCATTTTGTAAGTATCACTCTATCAATTTGGAGTAATAGATTCTTTCAAATTTTTATGAAAAATTCTATTTACCATTATAGGTCAAAAATCTAGGGTATTTTACTGCAAGTCGAAAAGCGGGAGTTTGATACCTTATTTAAGAAAATCAATGTTTCCCTTTTATTAGCATCGCTCTTTCAATTGGAAGTAATTGTTTTTTTCAAATTTATTTTAAAAATTTCTATTTACCTAAATTTGTTCGAAATCTCGGCTATTTTACTGCCAGTAGAAAAGCGGGAGTTTTATACTTTATTAAAGAACATTAAAGTTTCCCTTTTGTTAGCATCGCTCTATACTAAAAGGGAAACATTAATCTTCTTAAATAAGGTTTCAAACTTCCGCTTTTCGACTGGCAGTAAAATACCCGATATTTTCGAGCTTTAAAGGTAAACATAAATTTTTAATATGAATTTGAAAAAAACAATTACTTCCAATTGATAGAGCGATACTATTAAAAAGGAAACATTAATGTACTTTAATTAGGTATCAAACTCCCGCTTTTCGACTGGCAGTAAAATACCCGAGATTTTGAACTAATTTTGGTAAAAAAAAAATTTTAATATAAACTCGAAAAAAACTATTACTCCAAATTGATAGAGCGATACTCCTAAAAGGGAAACATTTGTTCTTTAATAAAGTAACAAACTCCCGCTTTTCTACTGGCAGTAAAATACCCGAGATTTCGAACTAATTTTGGTCAAAAGAAAATTTTAAGTTAAACTCGAAAAAAACTATAACGTCCAAGTGATAGAGCGATACTCCTGAAAGGGAAACTTTAATATTCTTTAATAAAGTATCAAACTCCCGCTTTTCTACTGGCAGTAAAATAGCCGAGATTTTCGACCTTTAAAGGTAAACATAAATTTTGAATATAAATTTGAAAAAAACAATTACTTCCAATTGATAGAGCGATACTATTAAAAAGGAAACTTTTATGTTCTTTAATAAAGTATCAAACTCCCGCTTTTCTACTGGCAGTAAAATACCCGATATTTTCGAGCTTTAAAGGTTAACATAAATTTTTAATATGTATTTGAAAAAAACAATTACTTCCAATTGATAGAGCGATACTATTAAAAAGGAAACATTAATGTACTTTAATTAGGTATCAAACTCCCGCTTTTCGACTGGCAGTAAAATACCCGAGATTTTGAACTAAATTTGGTAAAAATAAAATTTTAATATAAACTCGAAAAAAACTATTACGTCCAAGTGATAGAGCGATGCTAACAAAAGGGAAACTTTAATCTTCCTAAATAAGGTATCAAACTCCCGCTTTTCTACTGGCAGTAAAATAGCCGAGATTTTGGACTAATTTTGGTCAAAAGAAAATTTTAAGTTAAACTCGAAAAAAACTATAACGTCCAAGTGATAGAGCGATACTCCTGAAAGGGAAACTTTAATATTCTTTAATAAAGTATCAAACTCCCGCTTTTCTACTGGCAGTAAAATAGCCGAGATTTTCGACCTTTAAAGGTAAACATCAATTTTGAATATAAATTTGAAAAAAACAATTACTTCCAATTGATAGAGCGATACTATTAAAAAGGAAACTTTTATGTTCTTTAATAAAGTATCAAACTCCCGCTTTTCTACTGGCAGTAAAATACCCGAGATTTCGAACTAAATTTGGTAAAAATAAAATTTTAATATAAACTTGAAAAAAACCATTTCGTCCAAGTGATAGAGCGATGCTAACAAAAGGGAAACTTTAATCTTCCTAAATATGGTATCAAACTCCCGCTTTTCTACTGGCAGTAAAATACCCGAGATTTCGAACTAAATTTGGTAAAAATAAAATTTTAATATAAACTTGAAAAAAACCATTTCGTCCAAGTGATAGAGCGATGCTAACAAAAGGGAAACTTTAATCTTCCTAAATATGGTATCAAACTCCCGCTTTTCTACTGGCAGTAAAATAGCCGAGATTTTGGACTAATTTTGGTAAAAAGAAATTTTAAGTTAAACTCGAAAAAACCATTACTCCAAATTGATAGAGCGATACTCCTAAAAGGGAAACATTAATGTTCTTTAATAAAGTATCAAACTCCCGCTTTTCTACTGGCAGTAAAATACCCGAGATTTGAACTAATTTTGGTTAAAAAAAAATTTTAATATAAACTCGAAAAAAACTATTACTCCAAAGTGATAGAGCGATACTCTTAAAAGGGAAACTTTAATATTCTTTAATAAAGTATCAAACTGCCGCTTTTCTACTGGCAAAAAAATACCCGAGATTTGAACTAATTTTGGTAAAATAAAAATTTTAATATAAACTCGAAAAAAACTATAACTCCAAAGTGATAGAGCGATACTCCTAAAAGGTAAACATTAATGTTCTTTAATAAGCTATCAAACTCCCGCTTTTCTACTGGCAGTAAAATACCCGAGATTTGAACTAATTTTGGTAGAAAGAAAATTTAATATAAACTCGAAAAAAACTATTACGTCCAAGTGATAGAGCGATGCTAACAAAAGGGAAACTTTAATTTTCTTTAATAAGGTATCAAACTCCCGCTTTTCTACTGGCAGTAAAAAAGCCGAGATTTCGAACAAATTTTGGTAAATAGAATTTTTTAATATAAATTTGAAAAAAATAATACTTCCAAGTGATAAGACTTTAATTTTCTTTAATAAGGTATCAAACTCCCGTTTTACGATTGGCAGTAAAAAAGCCGAGATTTCGAATAAATTTTGGTAAATAGAAATTTTTAAAATTAAAAATTTAAAAAAACTTTTACTTCTAAGTGATAGAGCGATGCTAATAAAAGGGAAACATTAATGTACTTTGATAAGGTATCAAACTCCCGCTTTTCTACTGGCAGTAAAAAAGCCGAGATTTCGAACAAATTTTGGTAAACAGAAATTTTTAAAATAAATTTGAAAAAAACTATTATTTCAAGTGATAGAGCGATGCTAATAAAAGGGAAACATTTATGTTCTTTGATAGGGTATCAAACTCCCGCTTTTCAACTGGCAGTAAAAAAGCCGAGATTTCGATCAAATTCTGGTAAAAAGAAATTTTTAAAATAATTTTGAAAAAAACATTACTTCCAAGTGATAGAGCGATGCTAATAAAAGGGAAACATTAATGTTCTTTGATAAGGTATCAAACTCCCGCTTTTCTACTGGCAGTAAAATAGCCGAGATTTCGAACAAATTTAGGTAAATAGAAATTTTTAAAATAAATTAGAAAAAAACAATTACTTCCAAGTGATAGAGCGATGCTAATAAAAGGGAAACATTAATGTTCTTTGATAAGGTATCAAACTGCCGCTTTTCTACTGGCAAAAAAATACCCGAGATTTGAACTAATTTTGGTAAAAAGAAAATTTTAATATAAACTCGAAAAAAACTTTAACTCCAAAGTGAAAGAGCGATACTCCTAAAAGGTAAACATTAATGTTCTTTAATAAAGTATCAAACTCCCGCTTTTCTACTGGCAAAAAAATACCCGAGATTTGAACTAATTTTGGTAAAAAAAAATTTTTAATATAAACTCGAAAAAAACTATAACTCCAAAGTGATAGAGCGATGCTAACAAAAGGGAAACATAAATGTTCTTTAATAAAGTAACAAACTCCCGCTTTTCTACTGGCAGTAAAATACCCGAGATTTGAACTAATTTTGGTAAAAAAAAATTTTTAATATAAACTCGAAAAAAACTATAACTCCAAAGTGATAGAGCGATACTCCTAAAAGGGAAACTTTAATGTTCTTTAATAAAGTATCAAACTCCCGCTTTTCTACTGGCAGTAAAATACCCGAGATTTGAACTAATTTTGGTGGAAAGAAAATTTAATATAAACTCGAAAAAAACTATTACGTCCAAGTGATAGAGCGATACTAACAAAAGGGAAACTTTAATTTTCTTTAATAAGGTATCAAACTCCCGCTTTTCTACTGGCAGTAAAATACCCGAGATTTGAATTAATTTTGGTAAAAAAAAAATTTTAATATAAACTCGAAAAAAACTATAACTCCAAAGTGATAGAGCGATACTCCTAAAAGGGAAACTTTAATGTTCTTTAATAAAGTATCAAACTCCCGCTTTTCTACTGGCAGTAAAATACCCGAGATTTGAACTAATTTTGGTGGAAAGAAAATTTAATATAAACTCGAAAAAAACTATTACGTCCAAGTGATAGAGCGATACTAACAAAAGGGAAACTTTAATTTTCTTTAATAAGGTATCAAACTCCCGCTTTTCTACTGGCAGTAAAATACCCGAGATTTGAATTAATTTTGGTCGAAAGAAAATTTTAATATAAACTCGAAAAAAACTATAACTCCAAAGTGATAGAGCGATACTCCTAAAAGGGAAACATTAATGTTCTATAATAAAGTAACAAACTCCCGCTTTTCTACTGGCAGTAAAATACCCGAGATTTGAACTAATTTTGGTAAAAAAAAAATTTTAATATAAACTCGAAAAAAACAATTACTTACAAGTGATTAAGCGATACTAACAAAAGGGAAACATTAATGTTCTTTGATAAGGTATCAAACTCCCGCTTTTCTACTGGCAGTAAAATAGCCGAGATTTCGAACAAATTTTGGTAAATAGAATTTTTTAATATAAATTTGAAAGAAATAAAACTTCCAAGTGAAAAGACATTAATTTTCTTTAATAAGGTATCAAACTCTCGCTTTTCGATTGGCAGTAAAAAAGCCGAGATTTCGAACAAATTTTGGAAAATAGAAATTTTTAAAATAAATTTGAAAAAAACTTTTACTTCCAAGTGATAGAGCGATGCTAATAAAAGGGAAACATTAATGTACTTTGATAAGGTATCAAACTCCCGCTTTTCTACTAGCAGTAAAAAAGCCGAGATTTCGAACAAATTTTGGTAAACAGAAATTTTTAAAATAAATTTGAAAAAAACTATTATTTCAAGTGATAGAGCGATGCTAATAAAAGGGAAACATTTATGTTCTTTGATAGGGTATCAAACTCCCGCTTTTCAACTGGCAGTAAAAAAGCCGAGATTTCGATCAAATTCTGGTAAAAAGAAATTTTTAAAATAAATTTGAAAAAAATCATTACTTCCAAGTGATAGAGCGATGCTAATAAAAGGGAAACATTAATGTTCTTTGATAAGGTATCAAACTCCCGCTTTTCTACTGGCAGTAAAATAGCCGAGATTTCGAACAAATTTAGGTAAATAGAAATTTTTATTATAAATTTAAAAAAAACTTTTACTTCCAAGTGATAGAGCGATGCTAACAAAAGGAAACTTTAATGTTCTTTGATAAGGTATCAAGCTCCTGCTTTTCGATTGGCAGTAAAATAGCCGAGATTTTGGACAAATTTTGGTAAATAGAAATTTTTAAAATAATTTGAAAAAAACCATTACTTCCAAGTGATAGAGCGATGCTAATAAAAGGGAAACATTAATGTTCTTTGATAAGGTATCAAACTCCCGCTTTTCGATTGGCAGTAAAATACCCTAGATTTCGAACTAATTCTGGTAAAAAAATTTTCAATATAAATTTGAAAAAAACTTTAACTTCCAAGTGAAAGAGCGATGCTAATAAAAGGGAATCATTAATTTTCTTTGATAAGGTATCAAACTCCCGCTTTTCTACTGGCAGTAAAATAGCCGAGATTTCGAACAAATTTAGGTAAATAGAAATTTTTAAAATAAATTTGAAAAAAACCATTACTTCCAAGTGATAGAGCGATGCTAACAAAAGGGAATCATTAATTTTCTTTAATAAGGTATCAAACTCCCGCTTTTCTACTGGCAGTAAAATAGCCGAGAATTCGAACAAATTTAGGTAAATAGAAATTTTTAATATAAATTTAAAAAAAACTATTATTTCAAGTGATAGAGCGATGCTAATAAAAGGGAAACATTTATGTTCTTTGATAAGGTATCAAACTCCCGCTTTTCTACTGGCAGTAAAATAGCCGAGATTTCGAACAAATTTAGGTAAATAGAAATTTTTAATATAAATTTAAAAAAAACTATTATTTCAAGTGATAGAGCGATGCTAATAAAAGGGAAACATTTATGTTCTTTGATAAGGTATCAAACTCCCGCTTTTCTACTGGCAGTAAAATAGCCGAGATTTCGAACAAATTCTGGTAAAAAGAAATTTTTAATATAATTTTGAAAAAAACTTTTACTTCCAAGTGAAGGAGCGATGCTAATTAAAGGGAAACATTAATGTTCTTTGATAAGGTATCAAACTCCCGCTTTTCTACTGGCAGTAAAATAGCCGAGATTTCGAACAAATTTAGGTAAATAGAAATTTTTAATATAAATTTAAAAAAAACTATTATTTCAAGTGATAGAGCGATGCTAATAAAAGGGAAACATTTATGTTCTTTGATAAGGTATCAAACTCCCGCTTTTCTACTGGCAGTAAAATAGCCGAGATTTCGAACAAATTCTGGTAAAAAGAAATTTTTAATATAATTTTGAAAAAACTTTTACTTCCAAGTGAAGGAGCGATGCTAATTAAAGGGAAACATTAATGTTCTTTGATAAGGTATCAAACTCCCGCTTTTCGATTGGCAGTAAAATAGCCGAGATTTTGGACAAATTTTGGTAAATAGAAATTTTTAAAATTAAAAATTTAAAAAAACTTTAACTTCCAAATGATAGAGCGATGCTTACAAAAGGAAACTTTAATGTTCTTTAATAAGGTATCAAACTCCCGCTTTTCGATTGGCAGTAAAATAGCCGAGAATTTGGACTAATTTTGGTAAAAAGAAATTTTAAATATAAACTCGAAAAAAACTTTTACTCCAAAGTGATAAAGCGATACTCCTAAAAGGGAAACATTTAGGTTCTTTGATAAGGTATCAAACTCCCGCTTTTCGATTGGCAGTAAAAAAGCCGAGATTTCGATCAAATTCTGGTAAAAAGAAATTTTTAAAATAAATTTGAAAAAAATCATTACTTCCAAGTGATAGAGCGATGCTAATAAAAGGGAAACATTAATGTTCTTTGATAAGGTATCAAACTCCCGCTTTTCTACTGGCAGTAAAATAGCCGAGATTTCGAACAAATTTAGGTAAATAGAAATTTTTATTATAAATTTAAAAAAAACTTTTACTTCCAAGTGATAGAGCGATGCTAACAAAAGGAAACTTTAATGTTCTTTGATAAGGTATCAAACTCCCGCTTTTCGATTGGCAGTAAAATAGCCGAGATTTTGGACAAATTTTGGTAAATAGAAATTTTTAATATAATTTGAAAAAAACTTTTACTTCCAAGTGATAGAGCGATGCTAATAAAAAGGAAACATTAATGTTCTTTGATAAGTTATCAAACTCCCGCTTTTCTACTGGCAGTAAAATAGCCGAGATTTTTGAACAAATTTAGGTAAACAGAAATTTTTAAAATAGATTTAAAAAAACTATTACTTCAAGTGATAGAGCGATGCTAATAAAAGGGAAACATTAATGTTCTTTGATAAGGTATCAAACTCCCGCTTTTCGATTGGCAGTAAAATACCCTAGATTTCGAACTAATTCTGGTAAAAAGAAATTTTTAATATAAATTTAAAAAAAACTTTTACTTCCAAGTGATAGAGCGATGCTAACAAAAGGAAACTTTAATGTTCTTTGATAAGGTATCAAACTCCCGCTTTTCGATTGGCAGTAAAATAGCCGAGATTTTGGACAAATTTTGGTAAATAGAAATTTTTAATATAATTTGAAAAAAACTTTTACTTCCAAGTGATAGAGCGATGCTAATAAAAAGGAAACATTAATGTTCTTTGATAAGTTATCAAACTCCCGCTTTTCTACTGGCAGTAAAATAGCCGAGATTTTTGAACAAATTTAGGTAAACAGAAATTTTTAAAATAGATTTATAAAACTATTACTTCAAGTGATAGAGCGATGCTAATAAAAGGGAATCATTAATGTTCTTTGATAAGGTATCAAACTCCCGCTTTTCGATTGGCAGTAAAATAGCCGAGATTTTGGAAAAATTTTGGTAAATAGAAATTTTTAAAATAGATTTAAAAAAACTATTAATTCCAAGTGATAGAGCGATGCTAATAAAAGGGAATCATTAATGTTCTTTGATAAGGTATCAAACTCCCGCTTTTCGACTGGCAGTAAAATACCCGTAAATTTTGGACCTATTATGGTAAATAGAAATTTTTAATATAAATTTGAAAAAAACTTTTACTTCCAATTAAAAGAGCGATGCTTATAAAAGGGAAACTTTAATGTTCTTTAATAAAGTATAAAACTCCCGCTTTTCGACTGGCACTAAAATAGCCGAGATTTCGAACAAATTTTGAAAAATAGAAATTTTTAATATAAATTTGAAAAAAAATAAAACTTCCAAGTGAAAAGACATTAATTTTCTTTAATAAGGTATCAAACCTGCTTTTCGATTGGCAATAAAATAGCCGAGATTTTGGACTAATTTTGGTAAAAAGAAATTTTAAATATAAACTCGAAAAAAACTATTACCCCAAAGTGATAAAGCGATACTCCTAAAAGGGAACCATTTATGTTCTTTGATAAGGTATCAAACTCCCGCTTTTCTACTGGCAGTTAAATAGCCGAGAATTCGAACAAATTTAGGTAAACAGAAATTTTTAAAATAGATTGAAAAAAACTATTACTTCAAGTGATAGAGCGATGCTAATAAAAGGGAAACATTAATGTTTTTTGATAAGGTATCAAACTCCCGCTTTTCGATTGGCAGTTAAATACCCTAGATTTCGAACTAATTCTGGTAAAAAGAAATTTTTAATATAAATTTGAAAAAAACTTTTACTTCCAAGTGATAGAGCGATGCTAATAAAAGGGAATCATTAATGTTCTTTGATAAGGTATCAAACTCCCGCTTTTCGATTGGCAGTAAAATAGCCGAGATTTTGGAAAAATTTTGGTAAATAGAAATTTTTAAAATAAATTTGAAAAAAACTTTTAATTCCAAGTGATAGAGCGATGCTAACAAAAGGAAACTTTAATGTTCTTTAATAAAGTATAAAACTCCCGCTTTTCGACTGGCACTAAAATAGCCGAGATTTCGAACAAATTTTGAAAAATAGAAATTTTTAATATAAATTTGAAAAAAATAAAACTTCCAAGTGAAAAGACATTAATTTTCTTTAATAAGGTATCAAACCTGCTTTTCGATTGGCAATAAAATAGCCGAGATTTTGGACTAATTTTGGTAAAAAGAAATTTTAAATATAAACTCGAAAAAAACTATTACCCCAAAGTGATAAAGCGATACTCCTAAAAGGGAACCATTTATGTTCTTTGATAAGGTATCAAACTCCCGCTTTTCTACTGGCAGTTAAATAGCCGAGAATTCGAACAAATTTAGGTAAACAGAAATTTTTAAAATAGATTGAAAAAAACTTTTACTTCCAAGTGATAGAGCGATGCTAATAAAAGGGAATCATTAATGTTCTTTGATAAGGTATCAAACTCCCGCTTTTCGATTGGCAGTAAAATAGCCGAGATTTTGGAAAAATTTTGGTAAATAGAAATTTTTAAAATAAATTTGAAAAAAACTTTTAATTCCAAGTGATAGAGCGATGCTAAAAAAAGGAAACTTTAATGTTCTTTAATAAAGTATAAAACTCCCGCTTTTCGACTGGCACTAAAATAGCCGAGATTTCGAACAAATTTTGAAAAATAGAAATTTTTAATATAAATTTGAAAAAATAAAACTTCCAAGTGAAAAGACATTAATTTTCTTTAATAAGGTATCAAACCTGCTTTTCGATTGGCAATAAAATAGCCGAGATTTTGGACTAATTTTGGTAAAAAGAAATTTTAAATATAAACTCGAAAAAAACTATTACCCCAAAGTGATAAAGCGATACTCCTAAAAGGGAACCATTTATGTTCTTTGATAAGGTATCAAACTCCCGCTTTTCTACTGGCAGTTAAATAGCCGAGAATTCGAACAAATTTAGGTAAACAGAAATTTTTAAAATAGATTGAAAAAAACTATTACTTCAAGTGATAGAGCGATGCTAATAAAAGGGAAACATTAATGTTTTTTGATAAGGTATCAAACTCCCGCTTTTCGATTGGCAGTAAAATACCCTAGATTTCGAACTAATTCTGGTAAAAAGAAATTTTTAATATAAATTTGAAAAAACTTTTACTTCCAAGTGATAGAGCGATGCTAATAAAAGGGAATCATTAATGTTCTTTGATAAGGTATCAAACTCCCGCTTTTCGATTGGCAGTAAAATAGCCGAGATTTTGGAAAAATTTTGGTAAATAGAAATTTTTAAAATAAATTTAAAAAAACTTTTACTTCCAAGTGATAGAGCGATGCTAACAAAAGGAAACTTTAATGTTCTTTAATAAAGTATAAAACTCCCGCTTTTCGACTGGCACTAAAATAGCCGAGATTTCGAACAAATTTTGAAAAATAGAAATTTTTAATATAAATTTGAAAAAAATAAAACTTCCAAGTGAAAAGACATTAATTTTCTTTAATAAGGTATCAAACCTGCTTTTCGATTGGCAATAAAATAGCCGAGATTTTGGACTAATTTTGGTAAAAAGAAATTTTAAATATAAACTCGAAAAAACTATTACCCCAAAGTGATAAAGCGATACTCCTAAAAGGGAACCATTTATGTTCTTTGATAAGGTATCAAACTCCCGCTTTTCTACTGGCAGTTAAATAGCCGAGAATTCGAACAAATTTAGGTAAACAGAAATTTTTAAAATAGATTGAAAAAAACTTTTACTTCCAAGTGATAGAGCGATGCTAATAAAAGGGAATCATTAATGTTCTTTGATAAGGTATCAAACTCCCGCTTTTCGATTGGCAGTAAAATAGCCGAGATTTTGGAAAAATTTTGGTAAATAGAAATTTTTAAAATAAATTTGAAAAAAACTTTTAATTCCAAGTGATAGAGCGATGCTAACAAAAGGAAACTTTAATGTTCTTTAATAAAGTATAAAACTCCCGCTTTTCGACTGGCACTAAAATAGCCGAGATTTCGAACAAATTTTGAAAAATAGAAATTTTTAATATAAATTTGAAAAAAAATAAAACTTCCAAGTGCTTTTCGATTGGCAATAAAATAGCCGAGATTTTGGACATTAATTTTCTCGAAAAAACTTACCCCATAAGGTATCAAACAAACTCCCGCTTTCGATTAGCAGTAAAATACCCTATAGATTTCGCAATAAAATAGAAAAAAACTTTTACTTCCAAGATAGGCGATTTTGGACTAATTTTTCGATTGGCAGTAAAATAGCCGAGATTTTGAAAAATTTTGGTAAATAGAAATTTTTAAACTTTTACTTCCAAGAAAAAAACTATTACCCCAAAGTAAATTTTGATAGAGCGAGCGATGCTAATAAAGGGAGCTTTTCGACTGGCACTAAAATACCCGATATTTCGAACTAATTTTGTAAAGATTTTTGGATAAGGTATCTCCTAAACTCCAAACTCCCGCTTTTCGATTGGCAGTAAAATAGCCCTAGATTTCGAATAATTGCTGGTAAAAGAAATTTTTAACATAAATTTGAATTAAACTTTTACTTCCAAGTGATGAAGCGATGCGATGCTAATAAAAGGGAATCATTAATGTTCTTTGATAAGGAATCAAACTCCCGCTTTTCGAATGGCAGTAAAATAGCCGAGATTTCGACTGGCAGTAAAATACCCGTAAATTTTGGATCTATAATGGTAAATAGAAATTTTTTTTAAATATAAATTTGAAAAAAACTTTTACTTCCAATTAAAGGATGCGATATAGAGCGATGCTAATAAAAGAGGGAATCATTAATGTTCTTTGATAAGGTATCAAGCTCCCGCTTTTCGACTGGCAGTAAAATAGCCATCCAGCTAATTTTGAAAAGAAATTTTTGAAATAAACTCGAAAAAAACTAAAAAGTGATAGAGCGATTGGAAACAAATTTTAATATCAAATTTGTGATAGAGCGATGCTAATAGGGAATACCCGATGTGTTCTTTGATAAGGCATCAAACTTCCAAAGAAATTTTTAATATAAACTCAAAGAGTGATAGAGCGATGCTTATAAAGGAAACTTTAATGTTCTTTGAATAAAGGTATCAAAACTCCCGCTATTCGACTGGCACTAAAAAACCCGATAAATCGAACAAATTTTGGTAAAATAAATAGAAATTTTTAATATAAATTTGAAAAAAAAACTTTTACCTTCCAAGTGATAGAGGCAGAAACTATAGAGCGATGCTAATAAAGGAATCATTAATGTTCTTTGATAAGGTATCAAACTCCCGCTTTTCGATTGGCAGTAAAATAGCCGAGATTTTGATCAAATTTTGGAAAATAGAAATTTTTAAAATAAATTTGAAAAAAACTTTTACTTCAAGTGATAGAGAGCGATGCTAATAAAAAAGGAATCATTAATGTTCTTTGATAAGGTATCAAACTCCCGCTTTTCGACTGGCAGTAAAATACCCGTAAATTTTGGACCTATAATGGTAAATAGAAATTTTTAATATAAATTTGAAAAAAACTTTTACTTCCAAGTGATAGAGCGATGCTAATAAAAGGGAAACATTAATGTTCTTTGATAAGGTATCAAACTCCCGCTTTTCGATTGGCAGTAAAATAGCCGAGATTTCGAACTAATTTTGGTAAAAAGAAATTTTTAATATAAACTCGAAAAAAACTATTACTCCAAAGTGATAGAGCGATGCTAATAAAAGGGAAACATTAATGTTCTTTGATAAGGTATCAAACTCCCGCTTTTCGACTGGCAGTAAAATACCCGAGATTTTCGAACTAAATTTTGGTAAAATAGAAATTTTTTTTTTAATATAAATTTGAAAAAAACTATAAAACTTCCAGAGTGATAGAGAGCGATGCTAATCCTAAAAGGGAAACATTAATGTTCTTTGATAAGGTATCAAACTCCCCGCTTTTCGATTGGCAGTAAAATAGCCGAGATTTCCGAACAAATTTTGGAAAATAGAAATTTTAATAATATAAATTTGAAAAAAAATAAAACTTACTTCCAAGTGATAGAACGATGCTAATAAAAGGGAAACATTAATTTTCTTTGAAATAAGGTATCAAACTCCCGCTTTTCTACTGGCAGTTAAATACCCGTAAATTTTCGATCTACTCGCAATTTTGGTAAATAGAAATTTTAATATAAATTTGAAAAAAACTTTTTACTTCCAGAGTGATAGAGCGATGCTAAACTCCTAAAGGGGAAAAATTAATGTTCTTTGATAAGGTATCAAACTCCCGCTTTTCGGTTGGCAGTAAAATAGCCGAAGGATTTTCGAACAAATTTTGGTAAAATAGAAATTTTTAATATAAATTTGAAAAAAACTATTACTTCAAGTGATAGAGCGAAACTTCCTAATAAAAGGGAAGACATTAATGTTCTTTGAATAAGGTATCAAACTCCCTTTTCGATTGGCACTAAAATAGCCGAGATTTTGAACTAATTTTGGTAAATAGAAATTTTTAAATATAAACTCGAAAAAAACTATTACTTCCAAGTGATAGAGCGATGCTAATAAAGGGAAACATTAATATTTCTTGAAATAAGGTATCAAACTCCCGCTTTTCGATTGGCAGTAAAATAGCCGAGATTTCGAACAAATTTTGGAAAATAGAAATTTTTTAAAAATAAATTTGAAAAAAAACTTTTAAAACTTCCAAGTGATAGAGCGATGCTAATAAAAGGGAATCATTAATGTTCTTTGATAAGGTATCAAACTCCCTCTTCTACTGGCGAGTAAAATACCGTATATTTCGAACTAATTTTGGTAAAAGTAGAAAAATTTTTTTAAAATAAACTCGAAAAAAACTATTACTCCAAAGTGATAGAGCGATGCTAATAAAGGGAAACATTAATGTTCTTTGATAAAGGTATCAAACTCCCGCTTTTTCGACTGGCAGTAAAATACCCGTAAATTTTCGAACTATAATTTTGGTAAAATAGAAATTTTTAATATAAATTTGAAAAAAACTTTAAAACTTCCAAATGATAGAGCGATGCTAATAAAGGAAACATTTAATGTTCTTTAAATAAGGTATCAAACTCCCGCTTTTCGAATGGCAGTAAAATAGCCGATATTTCGAACAAATTTTTGGGAAAATAGAAATTTTTTTAGTATAAATTTGAAAAAAACTATTACTCCAAGAGTGATAGAGCGAAACTCCTAAAAGGAAATCATTAATGTTCTTTGATAAGGTATCAAACTCCCTGCTTTTCGATTGGCAATAAAATGGCCGAGATTTTGGATCTATAATTTTGGTAAAATAGAAATTTTTAAATATAAATTTAGAAAAAAACTTTTACTTCCAAGTTAAAAGAGCGATGCTAATAAAAGGAAACATTTAATGTTCTTTAATAATGGGTAATAAAACTCCCGCTTTTCTACTGGCAGTAAAATAGCCGAGATTTCGAACAAATTTTGGTAAAATAGAAATTTTTAAAAATAAATTTGAAAAAACTTTTTACTTCAAGTGAATAGAGCGATGCTAATAAAAGAAAGGGAAACATTAATGTTCTTTGATAAGGTATCAAACTCCCCGCTTTTCGATTGGCAGTAAAATAGCCGAGATTTTGGACCTATAATTTTTGGTAAATAGAAATTTTAAAATAAAAACTCGAAAAAAACTATTACCCCAAAGTGATAGAGCGATGCTAATAAAGGGAAACATTAATGTTCTTAAATAAGGTATCAAACTCCCTTTTCTACTTGGCAGCACTAAAATAGCCGATATTTCGAACAAATTTTGCGTAAATTTATTTTAGAAAATTTGCAGAATAACTTATTTGAAAAAATCAATGTTTCCACTTTAAAACGATCGCTCTCACTTTTGATAATAGACATCATTTCATGTTCTTTAATAGGTATCAACACGAGTCCCTTTTCGGGTGGAAAGCTGGGAGTTTGTGCCTCAGGCGATGATTCCTTTTATTAGCATCGCTCTATTCTCCTGGAAAGTAAAAGTTTTTCAAATTTATTTTTAAATTTTCTATTTTCCAAAAATTTGTTCGAAATCTCGGCTATTTTTACTGCAAGTGAAAAGCAGGAGTTTATTTTGCTTATTTAAGAAAATCAATGTTTCCCTTTTATTAGCATCCCGCTCTATCACTTTAGGCACTAATTGTGGTTTAGATTTCGAGGATTTATATTCATTAAAATTTCTTTTTACCAAAATTAGTCAAAAATCTCGGCTATTTTGTACCAATCGAACTGAGTTTGATGCCTTATCAAAAAGAAGCATTAATGTTTCCCTTTAGGAGTTTCGCTCTATCACGGAGTAATAGTTTGGAATTTCGAACCTAATTTATAATCAAAAATTGTCTTTTTACCAAAATTCAGTTCGAAATATCGTAGGTATTTTTAGTGCCAGTCGAAGAGCGGGGAGTTTATACTTTTGTTAAAGAACATTAAAAAGTTTCCCTTTTATAAGCATCGCTCCCGCTTTTAATTGGACAGTAAAAGTTTTTTTCAAATTTTGGTATTAAAAATTTCTATTTACCATTATAGATCAAAATTTACAGGTAAAAACTTTACTGCCAGTCGAAAAAGAACGGGAGTTTGATACCTTATCAAAGAACATTAATGATTCCCTTTTATTAGCGGCGCTCTATCACTTGGAAGTAATAAAAGTTTTAGATTTCGAATTTATTTTAAAAAGAAATTTTCTATTTTCAAAAATTTGTTCGAAAAAAACTCGGCCTTTTACTGCCCAGTGGGAAAGCGGGAGGTTTGATGCCTTATGTTAAAAGAAAATCAATGTTTCCCTTTGATTAAGGTATCAAACTCGCTTTTCTACTGGCACTAAAATAGCCGAAGTTTTATTTTTTTTTTCAAATTTATAATTAAAAATTTCTATTTTCCAAAATAAATGTTCGAAATCTCGACTTTATTTACTGCCAATCGAAAAGTGGGAGTTTGATATATCAAAGAAACATTAATGTTTCCCTTTTAAGGAGTTTTGCAAACTCTATCACTCTGGAGTAATAGTTTTTTTTCGAGTTTATATTAAAAATTTCTTTTTACCAAAATAAATTCGAAATATCAGGTATTTTAGTGCCAGTCGAAAGAAGCGGGAGTTTGATACCTTATCAGAAGGAAACATTAATGATTCCCCTTTTATTAGCTGTCATCGCTCTATCACTTGGCAGTAAAACGCCGTTTTTTTTTCAAATTTATTCTGGTAAAAAATTTCTATTTGCACCGTTTGTCCAAAAATCTCGGCTGTTTTACTGCCAATCAAAAGCGGAGTGAGATTTGGAGTGCCCATCAAGAATTGATTAACCTTTGTTGTTTTATTGGCTCTATCGCCATGGAAGTAAAAAATTTTTTCAAATTTATTTTAAAAAATTTCTATTTACCCAAAAATTTTTCAAAATCTCGGCTATTTAACTGCCAAATCGAAAGAAACTGGGGAGGTTTGATACCTTATTAAAGAAAATTAATGTCTTTTCACTTGGAAGTTTTATTTTTTCAAATTTATATTTAAAAATTCTATTTTCGAAAATTTGTTCGAAATCTCGGCTATTTTACTGCCCCCGGTCGAAAAGCGGGAGTTTGATGCTAATCAAAGAACATTAATTTTTCCCTTTTAGGAGTTTCGCTCTATCACTCTGGAGTAATAGTTTTTTCCGAGTTTATATTAAAAATTTCTTTTTACCAACAATTAGTTCAGAAATATCGGGTATTTTTAGTGCCAGTAGTGAAAAAGCGGGGAGTTTTGATACCTTATTTAAGAAAATCAATGACCTTCCCTTTTATTAGCATCGAGGCGGTTGCTATCACTTTTGGGAAGTAATAGTTTTTTCGAGTTTATTTCAAAAATTTCTTTTTACCAAAAGGTTAGTTCGAAATCTCGGCTATTTTACTGCCAATCGAAAAGCGGGGTTTGATACCTTATCAAAGAACATTAATGTTTCCCTTTTATTAGCATCGCTCTTTTATCTTTTGGAAGTAAAAGTTTTTTTTCAAAGTTTATATTAAAAATTTCTATTTACCAAAATTATAGAACAAAATTTACGGTATTTTACTGCCAGTCGAAAAGCGGGAAGTTTGATACCTTATCAAAGAATATTAATGATTCCCTTTTATTAGCATCGGCTCTATCACTTGGAAGTAAAAAGTTTTTTCAAATTTATTTTTAAAATTTTCTTTTTCAAAATTTGTTCGAAATCTAAGGCTTATTTTACTGCCAATCGAAAAGCCCCGGGAGTTTGATACCCTATCAAAAGGAACATTAATGTTTCCCTTTTAGGAGGTTTCGCTCTATCACTCTGGAGTAATAGTTTTTTTCGAGTTTACTATTAAAAATATCTTTTTTACCAAAATTAGTTCGAAATATCGACTATTTAGTGCCAGTCGAAAAGCGGGAGTTTTATACTTTATTAAAGAACATTAAAAGTTTCACTTTTATAAGCATCGCTCTTTTAATTGGAAGTAAAAGTTTTTTTCAAATTTATATTAAAAATTTCTATTTTCCATTATAGATCCAAAATTTACAGGCTTATTTACTGCCAGTCGAAAAGCCCGGGAGCTGATACCTTATCAAAAAAGAACATTAATGATTCCTTTTATTAGCATCGCTCTATATCGCTCTATCACTTGGAAGTAAAAGTTTTTTTTCAAATTTATTTTAAAAATTTCTATTTACCAAAATTTTTCAAAATCTCGGCTATTTTACTGCCAATCGAAAAGCGGGAGTTTGATGCCTTATCAAAGAACATTAATGATTCCCTTTTATTAGCATCGCTCTATCACATGGAAGTAAAAGTTTTTTTCAAATTTATTTTAAAATTTCTTTTTACCAGAAATTAGTTCGAAATCTAGGGTATTTTACTGTCAATCGAAAAGCAGGGGAGTTTGATACCTTATCAAAAAGACATTAATGTTTCCTTTTTTATTAGCATCGCTCTATCACTTTGGGGTAATAGTTTTCGAGTTTATATTTAAAATTTCTTTTTACCAAATTAGTCCAAAATCTCGGCTATTTTATTGCCAATCGAAAAGCAGGTTTGATACACTTATTAAAGAAAATTAATGTCTTTTCACTTGGAAGTTTTATTTTTTTCAAATTTATATTGAAAAATTTCTATTTATTTCTTTTTAAAATTTGTTCAGAAATCTCGGCTATTTTAGTGCCTGAG
Source organism: Brachionus manjavacas (assembly GCA_019054805.1). Lineage (NCBI taxonomy): Eukaryota > Metazoa > Rotifera > Eurotatoria > Ploima > Brachionidae > Brachionus > Brachionus manjavacas. The sequence goes on along the minus strand of JAHQIY010000007.1, from coordinate 40,594 downwards.
TCGAGCGGGAGTTTTATACTTTGTTATTGGAAGAACATTAAGGATTTTCCTTTTGTTAGCATCGCTCTATCACTTGGAATTAAAAGTTTTTTTCAAATTTATTTTAAAAATTTCTATTTACCAAAATTTTTCCAAAATCTCGGCTATTTTACTGCCAATCCGAAAAGCGGGAGTTTGATACCTTATCAAAGAACATTAATGATTCCCTTTTATTAGCATCGCTCTATCACTTTGAAGTAAAAGAGTTTTTCAATCTATTTTTTAAAAATTTCTACTACCTAAATTTGTTCGAATTCTCGGCTATTTAACTGCCAGTGAAAAGCGGGAGTTTGATACCTTATCAAAGAACATTAATGGTTCCCTTTTGGGAGCTATCGTTTATCACTTTGGGGTAAGAAGTTTTTTTCGAGTTTATATTTAAAAATTTCTTTTTACCAAAATTTGATCCAAAATCTCGGCTATTTTATACTGCCAGTCGAAAAGCAGGTTTGATACCTTATTAAAGAAAATTATTAGCATCGCTTTTCACTTGGAAGTTTTATTTTTTTCAAATTTATATTAAAAATTTCTATTTGCAAAATTTGTTCGAAATCTCGGCTATTTAGTGTTGCCAGTCCGAAAAGCGGGAGTTTATACTTTATTAAAAGAACATTAAAGTTTCCTTTGTTGGCATCGCTCTATCGCTTGGAGTAAAAGGTAAGTTTTTTCAAATTTAATTTAAAAATTTCTATTTACCAAAATTTTTACAAAATCTCGGCTATTTTACTGCCCAATCGAAAAGCAGGGAGTTTTGATACCTTATATTAAGGGAACATTAATGATTCCCTTTTATTAGCATCGCTCTATCATATTAAAAGTTTTTTTCGGAATTTATATTAAAAATTTCTTTTTACCAGAATTAGTTCGAAATCTCAAATTTTACTGCCAATCGAAAAGCGGGAGTTTGATACCTTATCCAAAAAACATTAATGTTTCCCTTTTTATTAGCATCGCTCTATCACTTGAAGTAATAGTTTTTCAATCTATTTTAAAAATTTCTGTTTACCTAAAATTCTCGTTCATATCAGCTACAGTGCCAGTAAAAAGCGGGAGTTTGATACCTTATCAAAGAATTTATAAATGGTTCCCTTTTAGAAGGAGTATCGCTTTATCACTTTGGAGGGGTAATAGTTTTTTTCGAGTTTATATTTAAAATTTCTTTTTACCATTATGGAATTTAGATCCAAAATCTCGGCTATTTTATTGCCAATCGAAAAGCAGGGAGTTTGATTACCTTATTAAAGAAAATTAATGTCTTTTCACTTGGAAGTTTTATTTTTTTTTCAAATTTATTTTTAAAATTTTCTATTTTACAAAAATTGTTCGAAATCTCGGCTATTTTAGTGCCATTCGAAAAGCGGGAGTTTTATACTTTATTAGAACATTGAATGTTTCCTTTTTTAGCATCGGCTCTATCACTTGGGGTGAATTAAAAGTTTTTTCAAATTTATTTTAAAAATTTCTATTTACCAAAATTTTTCCAAAATCTCGGCTATTTTACTGCCAATCGAAAAGCGGGAGTTTGATGCCTTTATCAAAGAACATTGTGATTCCCTTTTATTAGCATCGCTCTATCACTCTGGAAGTAAAAGTTTTTTTCAATCTATTAAAAATTTCTGTTTACCTAAATTTAGTTCGAATTCTCGGCTATTTAACTGCCAGTAGAAAAGCGGGGAGTTTGATACCTTATCAAAGAACATAAATGGTTCCCTTTTAGGAGTAAACAAATCGCTTTTATCACTTTGGGGTAATAGTTTTTTTCGAGTTTATATTTAAAATTTCTTTTTTATAAAATTAGTCCAAAATCTCGGTATTTTATTGCCAATCGAAAAGCAGGTTTGATACCTTATTAAAGGGCAAAATTAATGTCTTTTCACTTGGAAGGATTTAAGTTTTTCAAATTTATATTAAAAATTTCTATTTTTCGGAAAATTTGTTCGAAATCTCGTGTTTATTTTAGTGCCAGTCGAAAAGCGGGAGTTTTTATACGCTTTATTAAAGAGATCATTAAAGTTTCCTTTTGTCTAGCATCGCTCTATCACTTGGAATAAAAGTTAAAAAGTTTTTTTCAAATTTATATTAAAAATTTCTATTTTGCAAAATTTACCGTCCAAAAATCTCGGCTATTTTACTGCCAATCGAAAAGCGGGAGTTTGATACCTTATAAAAGAACATTAATGATTCCCTTTGTGTGGCATCGCTCTATCACTTTCTCAAGTATAGTTTTTTTCAAATTTATATTAAAAATTTCTTTTTACCAAAGGTTGAGTTCGAAATCTAGGGTATTTAACTGCCGGTCGAAAAGCGGGAGTTTGATACCTTTTCAAATAACATTAATGTTTCCTTTTTTTAGCATCGCTCTATCACTTGAAGTAATAGTTTTTTTCAATCTATTTTAAAATTTCTGTTTACCTAAATTTATTCGAATTCTCGGCTATTTAACTGCCAGTAGAAAAGCGGGAGTTTGATACCTTATCAAAGAACATAAATGGTTCCCTTTTAGGAGTATCGCTTTATCACTTTGGGGTAATAGAATTTTTTCGAGTTTATATTTAAAATTTCTTTTACCAAAATTAGTCCAAAATCTCGGCTATTTCTGCCAATCGAAAAGCTTGAGTTTGATACCTTATTAAGAAAATTAATGTCTTTTCACTTGGAAGTTTTATTTTTTTCAAATTTATATTAAAAATTTCTATTTTTCAAAATTTGTTCGAAATCTCGGCTATTTTAGTGCCAGTCGAAAAGCGGGAGTTTTATACTTTATTAAAGAACATTAAAGTTTCCCTTTTATAAGCATCGCTCTTTTAATTGGAAGTAAAAGTTTTTTCAAATTTATATTAAAAATTTCTATTTACCATAATAGGTCCAAAATTTACGGGTATTTTACTGCCAGTCGAAAAGCGGGAGTTTGATACCTTATCAAAGAACATTAATGATTCCCTTTTATTAGCATCGCTCTATCACTTGGAATTAAAAGTTTTTTTCAAATTTATTTTAAAAATTTCTATTTACCAAAATTTTTCCAAAATCTCGGCTATTTTACTGCCAATCGAAAAGCGGGAGTTTGATACCTTATCAAAGAACATTAATGATTCCCTTTTATTAGCATCGCTCTATCACTTGAAGTAATAGTTTTTTAAATCTATTTTAAAAATTTCTGTTTACCTAAATTTGTTCAAAAATCTCGGCTATTTTACTGCCAGTAGAAAAGCGGGAGTTTGATACCTTATCAAAGAACATAAATGTTTCCCTTTTATTAGCATCGCTCTATCACTTGGAAGTAAAAAATTTTTTCAAAATTATATTAAAAATTTCTATTTACCAAAATTTGTCCAAAATCTCGGCTATTTTACTGCCAATCAAAAAGCGGGAGTCTGATACCTTAGTAAAGAACATTAATGTTTCCCTTTTAGGAGTATCGCTCTATCACTTGGAAGTAAATGTTTTTTAAATTTATATTAAAAATTTCTTTTTACCAGAATTAGTTCGAAATCTAGGGTATTTTACTGCCAATCGAAAAGCGGGAGTTTGATACCTTATCAAAGAACATTAATGTTTCCCTTTTATTAGCATCGCTCTATCACTTGAAGTAATAGTTTTTTTAAATCTATTTTAAAAATTTCTGTTTACCTAAATTTGTTCAAAAATCTCGGCTATTTTACTGCCAGTAGAAAAGCGGGAGTTTGATAACTTATCAAAGAACATTAATGTTTCCTTTTTATTAGCATCGCTCTATCACTTGGAAGTAAAATTTTTTTTAAATTATATTAAAAATTTCTATTTACCAAAATTTGTCCAAAATCTCGGCTATTTTACTGCCAATCGAAAAGCGGGAGTTTGATACCTTATCAAAGAACATTAAAGTTTCCTTTTGTTAGCATCGCTCTATCACTTGGAAGTAAAAGTTTTTTTAAATTTATAATAAAAATTTCTATTTACCTAAATTTGTTCGAAATCTCGGCTATTTTACTGCCAGTAGAAAAGCGGGAGTTTGATACCTTATCAAAGAACATTAATGTTTCCCTTTTATTAGCATCGCTCTATCACTTGGAAGTAATGATTTTTTCAAATTTATTTTAAAAATTTCTTTTTACCAGAATTTGATCGAAATCTCGGCTTTTTTACTGCCAATCGAAAAGCGGGAGTTTGATACCTTATCAAAGAACCTAAATGTTTCCCTTTTAGGAGTATCGCTTTATCACTTTGGAGTAAAAGATTTTCGAGTTTATATTTAAAATTTCTTTTTACCAAAATTAGTCCAAATTCTCGGCTATTTTACTGCCAATCGAAAAGCGGGAGTTTGATACCTTATTAAAGAACATTAAAGTTTCCTTTTGTAAGCATCGCTCTATCATTTGGAAGTTAAAGTTTTTTTAAATTTTTAATTTTAAAAATTTCTATTTACCAAAATTTGTCCAAAATCTCGGCTATTTTACTGCCAATCGAAAAGCGGGAGTTTGATACCTTATCAAAGAACATTAATGTTTCCCTTTAATTAGCATCGCTCCTTCACTTGGAAGTAAAAGTTTTTCAAAATTATATTAAAAATTTCTTTTTACCAGAATTTGTTCGAAATCTCGGCTATTTTACTGCCAGTAGAAAAGCGGGAGTTTGATACCTTATCAAAGAACATAAATGTTTCCCTTTTATTAGCATCGCTCTATCACTTGAAATAATAGTTTTTTAAATTTATATTAAAAATTTCTATTTACCTAAATTTGTTCGAAATCTCGGCTATTTTACTGCCAGTAGAAAAGCGGGAGTTTGATACCTTATCAAAGAACATTAATGTTTCCCTTTAATTAGCATCGCTCCTTCACTTGGAAGTAAAAGTTTTTTCAAAATTATATTAAAAATTTCTTTTTACCAGAATTTGTTCGAAATCTCGGCTATTTTACTGCCAGTAGAAAAGCGGGAGTTTGATACCTTATCAAAGAACATAAATGTTTCCCTTTTATTAGCATCGCTCTATCACTTGAAATAATAGTTTTTTTAAATTTATATTAAAAATTTCTATTTACCTAAATTTGTTCGAAATCTCGGCTATTTTACTGCCAGTAGAAAAGCGGGAGTTTGATACCTTATCAAAGAACATAAATGTTTCCCTTTTATTAGCATCGCTCTATCACTTGAAATAATAGATTTTTTTAAATTTATATTAAAAATTTCTATTTACCTAAATTTGTTCGAATTCTCGGCTATTTTACTGCCAGTAGAAAAGCGGGAGTTTGATACCTTATTAAAGAAAATTAATGATTCCCTTTTGTTAGCATCGCTCTATCACTTGGAAGTAATGGTTTTTATCAAATTTATTTTAAAAATTTCTATTTACCTAAATTTGTTCGAAATCTCGGCTATTTTACTGCCAGTAGAAAAAGCGGGAGTTTGATACCTTATCAAAGAAAATTAATGATTCCCTTTTATTAGCATCGCTCTTTCACTTGGAAGTTAAAGTTTTTCAAATTTATATTGAAAATTTTTTACCAGAATTAGTTCGAAATCTAGGGTATTTTACTGCCAATCGAAAAGCGGGAGTTTGATACCTTATCAAAGAACATTAATGTTTCCCTTTTATTAGCATCGCTCTATCACTTGGAAGTAATGGTTTTTCAAATTATTTTAAAAATTTCTATTTACCAAAATTTGTCCAAAATCTCGGCTATTTTACTGCCAATCGAAAAGCAGGAGCTTGATACCTTATCAAAGAACATTAAAGTTTCCTTTTGTTAGCATCGCTCTATCACTTGGAAGTAAAAGTTTTTTAAATTTATAATAAAAATTTCTATTTACCTAAATTTGTTCGAAATCTCGGCTATTTTACTGCCAGTAGAAAAGCGGGAGTTTGATACCTTATCAAAGAACATTAATGTTTCCCTTTTATTAGCATCGCTCTATCACTTGGAAGTAATGATTTTTCAAATTTATTTTAAAAAATTTCTTTTTACCAGAATTTGATCGAAATCTCGGCTTTTTTACTGCCAGTTGAAAAGCGGGAGTTTGATACCCTATCAAAGAACATAAATGTTTCCCTTTTATTAGCATCGCTCTATCACTTGAAATAATAGTTTTTCAAATTTATTTTAAAAATTTCTGTTTACCAAAATTTGTTCGAAATCTCGGCTTTTTACTGCTAGTAGAAAAGCGGGAGTTTGATACCTTATCAAAGTACATTAATGTTTCCCTTTTATTAGCATCGCTCTATCACTTGGAAGTAAAAGTTTTTTCAAATTTATTTTAAAAATTTCTATTTTCCAAAATTTGTTCGAAATCTCGGCTTTTACTGCCAATCGAAAAGCGAGAGTTTGATACCTTATTAAAGAAAATTAATGTCTTTTCACTTGGAAGTTTTATTTCTTTCAAATTTATATTAAAAAATTCTATTTACCAAAATTTGTTCGAAATCTCGGCTATTTTACTGCCAGTAGAAAAGCGGGAGTTTGATACCTTATCAAAGAACATTAATGTTTCCCTTTTGTTAGTATCGCTTAATCACTTGTAAGTAATTGTTTTTTTCGAGTTTATATTAAAATTTTTTTTTTACCAAAATTAGTTCAAATCTCGGGTATTTTACTGCCAGTAGAAAAGCGGGAGTTTGTTACTTTATTATAGAACATTAATGTTTCCCTTTTAGGAGTATCGCTCTATCACTTTGGAGTTATAGTTTTTCGAGTTTATATTAAAATTTTTTTTTTACCAAAATTAATTCAAATCTCGGGTATTTTACTGCCAGTAGAAAAGCGGGAGTTTGATACCTTATTAAAGAAAATTAAAGTTTCCCTTTTGTTAGTATCGCTCTATCACTTGGACGTAATAGTTTTTTCGAGTTTATATTAAATTTTCTTTCCACCAAAATTAGTTCAAATCTCGGGTATTTTACTGCCAGTAGAAAAGCGGGAGTTTGATACTTTATTAAAGAACATTAAAGTTTCCCTTTTAGGAGTATCGCTCTATCACTTTGGAGTTATAGTTTTTTCGAGTTTATATTAAATTTTCTTTCCACCAAAATTAATTCAAATCTCGGGTATTTTACTGCCAGTAGAAAAGCGGGAGTTTGATACCTTATTAAAGAAAATTAAAGTTTCCCTTTTGTTAGTATCGCTCTATCACTTGGACGTAATAGTTTTTCGAGTTTATATTAAATTTTCTTTCCACCAAAATTAGTTCAAATCTCGGGTATTTTACTGCCAGTAGAAAAGCGGGAGTTTGATACTTTATTAAAGAACATTAAAGTTTCCCTTTTAGGAGTATCGCTCTATCACTTTGGAGTTATAGTTTTTTCGAGTTTATATTAAAAATTTTTTTTTACCAAAATTAGTTCAAATCTCGGGTATTTTACTGCCAGTAGAAAAGCGGGAGTTTGTTACTTTATTAAAGAACATTTATGTTTCCCTTTTGTTAGCATCGCTCTATCACTTTGGAGTTATAGTTTTTTTCGAGTTTATATTAAAAATTTTTTTTTACCAAAATTAGTTCAAATCTCGGGTATTTTTTTGCCAGTAGAAAAGCGGGAGTTTGATACTTTATTAAAGAACATTAATGTTTACCTTTTAGGAGTATCGCTCTTTCACTTTGGAGTTAAAGTTTTTTTCGAGTTTATATTAAAATTTTCTTTTTACCAAAATTAGTTCAAATCTCGGGTATTTTTTTGCCAGTAGAAAAGCGGCAGTTTGATACCTTATCAAAGAACATTAATGTTTCCCTTTTATTAGCATCGCTCTATCACTTGGAAGTAATTGTTTTTTCAAATTTATTTTAAAAATTTCTATTTACCTAAATTTGTTCGAAATCTCGGCTATTTTACTGCCAGTAGAAAAGCGGGAGTTTGATACCTTATCAAAGAACATTAATGTTTCCCTTTTATTAGCATCGCTCTATCACTTGGAAGTAATGGTTTTTCAAATTTATTTTAAAAATTTCTTTTTACCAGAATTTGATCGAAATCTCGGCTTTTTTACTGCCAGTTGAAAAGCGGGAGTTTGATACCCTATCAAAGAACATAAATGTTTCCCTTTTATTAGCATCGCTCTATCACTTGAAATAATAGTTTTTTCAAATTTATTTTAAAAATTTCTGTTTACCAAAATTTGTTCGAAATCTCGGCTTTTTTACTGCCAGTAGAAAAGCGGGAGTTTGATACCTTATCAAAGTACATTAATGTTTCCCTTTTATTAGCATCGCTCTATCACTTAGAAGTAATTGTTTTTTTCAAATTTATTTTAAAAATTTCTATTTACCTAAATTTGTTCGAAATCTCGGCTATTTTACTGCCAATCGTTAAACGGGAGTTTGATACCTAATTAAAGAAAATTAATTTCTTATCACTTGGAAGTATTATTTTTTTTTCAAATTTATATTAAAAATTTCTATTTACCTAAATTTGTTCGAAATCTCGGCTATTTTACTGCCAGTAGAAAAGCGGGAGTTTGATACCTTATTAAAGAAAATTAAAGTTTCCCTTTTGTTAGCATCGCTCTATCACTTGGACGTAATAGTTTTTTTCGAGTTTATATTAAATTTTCTTTCTACCAAAATTAGTTCAAATCTCGGAGTATTTTACTGCCAGTAGAAAAGCGGGAGTTTGATAGCTTATTAAAGAACATTAATGTTTACCTTTTAGGAGTATCGCTCTATCACTTTGGAGATATAGTTTTTCGAGTTTATATTAAAATTTTTATTTTACCAAAATTAGTTCAAATCTCGGGTATTTTTTTGCCAGTAGAAAAGCGGCAGTTTGATACTTTATTAAAGAATATTAAAGTTTCCCTTTTAAGAGTATCGCTCTATCACTTTGGAGTAATAGTTTTTTTCGAGTTTATATTAAATTTTCTTTCTACCAAAATTAGTTCAAATCTCGGGTATTTTACTGCCAGTAGAAAAGCGGGAGTTTGATACTTTATTAAAGAACATTAATGTTTCCCTTTTAGGAGTATCGCTCTATCAATTTGGAGTAATGGTTTATTCGAGTTTAACTTAAAATTTCTTTTTACCAAAATTAGTCCAAAATCTCGGCTATTTTACTGCCAGTAGAAAAGCGGGAGTTTGATACCATATTTAGGAAGATTAAAGTTTCCCTTTTGTTAGCATCGCTCTATCACTTGGAAGAAATGGATTTTCAAGTTTATATTAAAATTTTATTTTTACCAAATTTAGTTCGAAATCTCGGGTATTTTACTGCCAGTAGAAAAGCGGGAGTTTGATACCATATTTAGGAAGATTAAAGTTTCCCTTTTGTTAGCATCGCTCTATCACTTGGACGAAATGGTTTTTTCAAGTTTATATTAAAATTTTATTTTTACCAAATTTAGTTCGAAATCTCGGGTATTTTACTGCCAGTAGAAAAGCGGGAGTTTGATACTTTATTAAAGAACATAAAAGTTTCCTTTTTAATAGTATCGCTCTATCAATTGGAAGTAATTGTTTTTTTCAAATTTATATTCAAAATTGATGTTTACCTTTAAAGGTCGAAAATCTCGGCTATTTTACTGCCAGTAGAAAAGCGGGAGTTTGATACTTTATTAAAGAATATTAAAGTTTCCCTTTCAGGAGTATCGCTCTATCACTTGGACGTTATAGTTTTTTCGAGTTTAACTTAAAATTTTCTTTTGACCAAAATTAGTCCAAAATCTCGGCTATTTTACTGCCAGTAGAAAAGCGGGAGTTTGATACCTTATTTAGGAAGATTAAAGTTTCCCTTTTGTTAGCATCGCTCTATCACTTGGACGTAATAGTTTTTTCGAGTTTATATTAAAATTTTATTTTTACCAAATTTAGTTCAAAATCTCGGGTATTTTACTGCCAGTCGAAAAGCGGGAGTTTGATACCTAATTAAAGTACATTAATGTTTCCTTTTTAATAGTATCGCTCTATCAATTGGAAGTAATTGTTTTTTCAAATACATATTAAAAATTTATGTTAACCTTTAAAGCTCGAAAATATCGGGTATTTTACTGCCAGTAGAAAAGCGGGAGTTTGATACTTTATTAAAGAACATAAAAGTTTCCTTTTTAATAGTATCGCTCTATCAATTGGAAGTAATTGTTTTTTTCAAATTTATATTCAAAATTTATGTTTACCTTTAAAGGTCGAAAATCTCGGCTATTTTACTGCCAGTAGAAAAGCGGGAGTTTGATACTTTATTAAAGAATATTAAAGTTTCCCTTTCAGGAGTATCGCTCTATCACTTGGACGTTATAGTTTTTTCGAGTTTAACTTAAAATTTTCTTTTGACCAAAATTAGTTCGAAATCTCGGGTATTTTACTGCCAGTAGAAAAGCGGGAGTTTGTTACTTTATTAAAGAACAAATGTTTCCCTTTTAGGAGTATCGCTCTATCAATTTGGAGTAATAGTTTTTTTCGAGTTTATATTAAAATTTTTTTTTTACCAAAATTAGTTCAAAATCTCGGGTATTTTACTGCCAGTCGAAAAGCGGGAGTTTGATACCTAATTAAAGTACATTAATGTTTCCTTTTTAATAGTATCGCTCTATCAATTGGAAGTAATTGTTTTTTTCAAATTCATATTAAAAATTTATGTTTACCTTTAAAGCTCGAAAAT
>JAHQIY010000007.1:0-20000 GCA_019054805.1 Brachionus manjavacas | reverse complement strand
AAATTTTAATAATCTTTAGAGATCCAGCGATCAGGTTTACTGGTAAAATAAACATTGTTAGCGAATGGTTATTATCACTGATTCATCATAATCTTGGAGACTTTCTCTATTAGCAGAATATCTCGTTACTGTGTTTAGCATATCTTGGAATTACTTGACCTGTGCTTAACTTGCTTCGGACAATAATTATTTTAAATTTTGTTTCTTAATAGATTTAAATAAAAAAAAATAAAATTTAATCATTTCGTAAAAATGAAAATATTTTGTTGAATTTAAATTTGATATTTATTTATTATTCGAATTAAGACTAATTCCAAATAAAATATTAGAAAATTTATTTTTGGATTAATTTTATTTTAAAATTTTAAAAATCATTATAATGCCTAGGACCATATCACGTTGAATACACCGGTTCTCGTCCGATCACCGAAGTTAAGCAACGTCGAGCCCGGTTAGTACTTGGATGGGTGACCGCCTGGGAATACCGGGTGTTCTAGGCTTCGAAAATTTATTTTATTAAAGAGAGTAAAGTTTTAAAAAAAATCTAAATTTAAAAAGTCTTTTGAAAAATTTATCGAAGTTTTTAATTTAGTTTTTAATAAAAAAACTGATTCTGGATAATAAAAAGAGCTAATTTTCTATTGAAGACTTTATTTATGTTGTTTAACTGCTTGTGAAACTAGCAGAATTTGATGAATTTTAAATTCCTATCTTAATAAGTAATGAAAATTTTCATTTTTTTTTATAACTAAATTTATTTTCAACATGGGTTTTTTTTATTTAAAAAAAATGCCCGAAAACCATATCTTCTTTGTAAATTTTTAACTGAATATTCTTTCGTTTATATTCTTATTATAAATTTACAGTGCAGGAAATTAACTCGTATCATCTGATATTTACTGATATCAATTGGTAATATCTATCAACCGATATCAGTTAAGATCATAAGACTTTAATTTTCTTTAATAAGGTATCAAACTCCCGTTTTACGATTGGCAGTAAAAAAGCCGAGATTTCGAATAAATTTTGGTAAATAGAAATTTCTTAAAATTAAAAATTTAAAAAACTTTTACTTCTAAGTGATAGAGCGATGCTAATAAAAGGAAACATTAATGTACTTTGATAAGGTATCAAACTCCCGCTTTTCTACTGGCAGTAAAAAAGCCGAGATTTCGAACAAATTTTGGTAAACAGAAATTTTTAAAATAAATTTGAAAAAAACTATTATTTCAAGTGATAGAGCGATGCTAATAAAGGGAAACATTTATGTTCTTTTATATGGTATCAAACTCCCGCTTTTCTACTGGCAGTAAAAAAGCCGAGATTTCGATCAAATTCTGGTAAAAGAAATTTTTAAAATTAAAATTGAAAAAAACCATTACTTCCAAGTGATAGAGCGATGCTAATAAAGGGAAACATTAATGTTCTTTGATAAGGTATCAAACTCCCGCTTTTCTACTGGCAGTAAAATAGCCGAGATTTCGAACAAATTTAGGTAAATAGAAATTTTTAAAATAAATTAGAAAAAAACAATTACTTCCAAGTGATAGAGCGATGCTAATAAAGGAAACATTAATGTTCTTTGATAAGGTATCAAACTGCCGCTTTTCTACTGGCAAAAAAATACCCGAGATTTGAACTAATTTTGGTAAAAAGAAAATTTTAATATAAACTCGAAAAAAACTTTAACTCCAAAGTGAAAGAGCGATACTCCTAAAAGGTAAACATTAATGTTCTTTAATAAAGTATCAAACTCCCGCTTTTCTACTGGCAAAAAAAATACCCGTGATTTGTACTAATTTTGGTAAAAAAAAATTTTTAATATAAACTCGAAAAAAACTATAACTCCAAAGTGATAGAGCGATGCTAACAAAGAAACATAAATGTTCTTTAATAAAGTAACAAACTCCCGCTTTTCTACTGGCAGTAAAATACCCGAGATTTGAACTAATTTTGGTAAAAAAAAATTTTTAATATAAACTCGAAAAAAACTATAACTCCAAAGTGATAGAGCGATACTCCTAAAAGGAAACTTTAATGTTCTTTAATAAAGTATCAAACTCCCGCTTTTCTACTGGCAGTAAAATACCCGAGATTTGAACTAATTTTGGTGGAAAGAAAATTTAATATAAACTCGAAAAAAACTATTACGTCCAAGTGATAGAGCGATACTAACAAAGGGAAACTTTAATTTTCTTTAATAAGGTATCAAACTCCCGCTTTTCTACTGGCAGTAAAATACCCGAGATTTGAATTAATTTTGGTAAAAAAAAAATTTTAATATAAACTCGAAAAAAACTATAACTCCAAAGTGATAGAGCGATACTCCTGAAAGGGAAACTTTAATGTTCTTTAATAAAGTATCAAACTCCCTTTTCTACTGGCAGTAAAATACCCGAGATTTGAACTAATTTTGGTGGAAAGAAAATTTAATATAAACTCGAAAAAAACTATTACGTCCAAGTGATAGAGCGATACTAACAAAAGGGAAACTTTAATTTTCTTTAATAAGGTATCAAACTCCCGCTTTTCTACTGGCAGTAAAATACCCGAGATTTGAATTAATTTTGGTAAAAAAAAAATTTTAATATAAACTCGAAAAAAACTATAACTCCAAAGTGATAGAGCGATACTCCTAAAAGGGAAACATTAATGTTCTATAATAAAGTAACAAACTCCCGCTTTTCTACTGGCAGTAAAATACCCGAGATTTGAACTAATTTTGGTAAAAAAAAAATTTTAATATAAACTCGAAAAAAACAATTACTTACAAGTGATTAAGCGATACTAACAAAAGGGAAACATTAATGTTCTTTGATAAGGTATCAAACTCCCACGCTTTTCTACTGGCAGTAAAATAGCCGAGATTTCGAACAAATTTTGGTAAATAGAATTTTTTAATATAAATTTGAAAGAAATAAAACTTCCAAGTGAAAAGACATTAATTTTCTTTAATAAGGTATCAAACTCTCGCTTTTCGATTGGCAGTAAAAAAGCCGAGATTTCGAACAAATTTTGGAAAATAGAAATTTTTTAAAATAAATTTGAAAAAAACTTTTTACTTCCAAGTGATAGAGCGATGCTAATAAAAGGAAACATTAATGTACTTTGATAAGGTATCAAACTCCCGCTTTTCTACTAGCAGTAAAAAAGCCGAGATTTCGAACAAATTTTGGTAAACAGAAATTTTTAAAATAAATTTGAAAAAAACTATTATTTCAAGTGATAGAGCGATGCTAATAAAAGTGAAACATTTATGTTCTTTGATAGGGTATCAAACTCCCGCTTTTCAACTGGCAGTAAAAAAGCCGAGATTTCGATCAAATTCTGGTAAAAAGAAATTTTTAAAATAAATTTGAAAAAAATCATTACTTCCAAGTGATAGAGCGATGCTAACAAAAGGAAACTTTAATGTTCTTTGATAAGGTATCAAACTCCCGCTTTTCTACTGGCAGTAAAATAGCCGAGATTTCGAACAAATTTAGGTAAATAGAAATTTTTATTATAAATTTAAAAAAAACTTTTACTTCCAAGTGATAGAGCGATGCTAACAAAAGGAAACTTTAATGTTCTTTGATAAGGTATCAAGCTCCTGCTTTTCGATTGGCAGTAAAATAGCCGAGATTTTGGACAAATTTTGGTAAATAGAAATTTTTAAAATAATTTGAAAAAAACCATTACTTCCAAGTGATAGAGCGATGCTAATAAAAGGGAAACATTAATGTTCTTTGATAAGGTATCAAACTCCCGCTTTTCGATTGGCAGTAAAATACCCTAGATTTCGAACTAATTCTGGTAAAAAAAAATTTTCAATATAAATTTGAAAAAAACTTTAACTTCCAAGTGAAAGAGCGATGCTAATAAAAGGGAATCATTAATTTTCTTTGATAAGGTATCAAACTCCCGCTTTTCTACTGGCAGTAAAATAGCCGAGATTTCGAACAAATTTAGGTAAATAGAAATTTTTAAAATAAATTTGAAAAAAACCATTACTTCCAAGTGATAGAGCGATGCTAACAAAAGGGAATCATTAATTTTCTTTAATAAGGTATCAAACTCCCGCTTTTCTACTGGCAGTAAAATAGCCGAGAATTCGAACAAATTTAGGTAAATAGAAATTTTTAATATAAATTTTAAAAAATCTATTATTTCAAGTGATAGAGCGATGCTAATAAAAGGGAAACATTTATGTTCTTTGATAAGGTATCAAACTCCCGCTTTTCTACTGGCAGTAAAATAGCCGAGATTTCGAACAAATTTAGGTAAATAGAAATTTTTAATATAAATTTAAAAAAAACTATTATTTCAAGTGATAGAGCGATGCTAATAAAAGGGAAACATTTATGTTCTTTGATAAGGTATCAAACTCCCGCTTTTCTACTGGCAGTAAAATAGCCGAGATTTCGAACAAATTCTGGTAAAAAGAAATTTTTAATATAAATTTGAAAAAAACTTTTACTTCCAAGTGATAGAGCGATGCTAATAAAAGGGAAACATTAATGTTCTTTGATAAGGTATCAAACTCCTTCTTTTCTACTGGCAGTAAAAAAGCCGAGATTTCGAACAAATTTTGGTAAATAGAAATTTTTAATATAATTTTGAAAAACACTTTTACTTCCAAGTGATAGAGCGATGCTAATAAAAGGGAAACATTTATGTTCTTTGATAAGGTATCAAACTCCCGCTTTTCTACTGGCAGTAAAATAGCCGAGATTTCGAACAAATTCTGGTAAAAAGAAATTTTTAATATAATTTTGAAAAAAACTTTTACTTCCAAGTGAAGGAGCGATGCTAATTAAAGGGAAACATTAATGTTCTTTGATAAGGTATCAAACTCCCGCTTTTCGATTGGCAGTAAAATAGCCGAGATTTTGGACAAATTTTGGTAAATAGAAATTTTTAAAATTAAAAATTTAAAAAAACTTTAACTTCCAAATGATAGAGCGATGCTTACAAAAGGAAACTTTAATGTTCTTTAATAAGGTATCAAACTCCCGCTTTTCGATTGGCAGTAAAATAGCCGAGAATTTGGACTAATTTTGGTAAAAAGAAATTTTAAATATAAACTCGAAAAAAACTTTTACTCCAAAGTGATAAAGCGATACTCCTAAAGGAAACATTTAGGTTCTTTGATAAGGTATCAAACTCCCGCTTTTCGATTGGCAGTAAAAAAGCCGAGATTTCGATCAAATTCTGGTAAAAAGAAATTTTTAAAATAAATTTGAAAAAAATCATTACTTCCAAGTGATAGAGCGATGCTAATAAAAGGGAAACATTAATGTTCTTTGATAAGGTATCAAACTCCCGCTTTTCTACTGGCAGTAAAATAGCCGAGATTTCGAACAAATTTAGGTAAATAGAAATTTTTATTATAAATTTAAAAAAAACTTTTACTTCCAAGTGATAGAGCGATGCTAACAAAAGGAAACTTTAATGTTCTTTGATAAGGTATCAAACTCCCGCTTTTCGATTGGCAGTAAAATAGCCGAGATTTTGGACAAATTTTGGTAAATAGAAATTTTTAATATAATTTGAAAAAAACTTTTACTTCCAAGTGATAGAGCGATGCTAATAAAAAGGAAACATTAATGTTCTTTGATAAGTTATCAAACTCCCGCTTTTCTACTGGCAGTAAAATAGCCGAGATTTTTGAACAAATTTAGGTAAACAGAAATTTTTAAAATAGATTTAAAAAAACTATTACTTCAAGTGATAGAGCGATGCTAATAAAATGGAAACATTAATGTTCTTTGATAAGGTATCAAACTCCCGCTTTTCGATTGGCAGTAAAATACCCTAGATTTCGAACTAATTCTGGTAAAAAGAAATTTTTAATATAAATTTAAAAAAAACTTTTACTTCCAAGTGATAGAGCGATGCTAACAAAAGGAAAC
The DNA here is from genome assembly GCA_019054805.1 of Brachionus manjavacas. Lineage (NCBI taxonomy): Eukaryota > Metazoa > Rotifera > Eurotatoria > Ploima > Brachionidae > Brachionus > Brachionus manjavacas. Next base: position 14,106 of record JAHQIY010000007.1, on the reverse strand, counting down.
TTTAATGTTCTTTGATAAGGTATCAAACTCCCGCTTTTCGATTGGCAGTAAAATAGCCGAGATTTTGGACAAATTTTGGTAAATAGAAATTTTTAATATAATTTGAAAAAAACTTTTACTTCCAAGTGATAGAGCGATGCTAATAAAAAGGAAACATTAATGTTCTTTGATAAGTTATCAAACTCCCGCTTTTCTACTGGCAGTAAAATAGCCGAGATTTTTGAACAAATTTAGGTAAACAGAAATTTTTAAAATAGATTTAAAAAAACTATTACTTCAAGTGATAGAGCGATGCTAATAAAAGGGAATCATTAATGTTCTTTGATAAGGTATCAAACTCCCGCTTTTCGATTGGCAGTAAAATAGCCGAGATTTTGGAAAAATTTTGGTAAATAGAAATTTTAAAATAAATTTGAAAAAAACTTTTAATTCCAAGTGATAGAGCGATGCTAATAAAAGGGAATCATTAATGTTCTTTGATAAGGTATCAAACTCCCGCTTTTCGACTGGCAGTAAAATACCCGTAAATTTTGGACCTATTATGGTAAATAGAAATTTTTAATATAAATTTGAAAAAAACTTTTACTTCCAATTAAAAGAGCGATGCTTATAAAAGGGAAACTTTAATGTTCTTTAATAAAGTATAAAACTCCCGCTTTTCGACTGGCACTAAAATAGCCGAGATTTCGAACAAATTTTGAAAAATAGAAATTTTTAATATAAATTTGAAAAAAAATAAAACTTCCAAGTGAAAAGACATTAATTTTCTTTAATAAGGTATCAAACCTGCTTTTCGATTGGCAATAAAATAGCCGAGATTTTGGACTAATTTTGGTAAAAAGAAATTTTAAATATAAACTCGAAAAAAACTATTACCCCAAAGTGATAAAGCGATACTCCTAAAGGGAACCATTTATGTTCTTTGATAAGGTATCAAACTCCCGCTTTTCTACTGGCAGTTAAATAGCCGAGAATTCGAACAAATTTAGGTAAACAGAAATTTTTAAAATAGATTGAAAAAAACTATTACTTCAAGTGATAGAGCGATGCTAAAAAAAGGAAACATTAATGTTTTTTGATAAGGTATCAAACTCCCGCTTTTCGATTGGCAGTTAAATACCCTAGATTTCGAACTAATTCTGGTAAAAAGAAATTTTTAATATAAATTTGAAAAAAAAACTTTTACTTCCAAGTGATAGAGCGATGCTAATAAAAAGGGAATCATTAATGTTCTTTGATAAGGTATCAAACTCCCGCTTTTCGATTGGCAGTAAAATAGCCGATATTTAGGAAAATTTTTGGTAAATAGAAATTTTTAAAATAAATTTGAAAAAAACTTTTAATTCCAAGTGATAGAGCGATGCTAACAAAAGGAAACTTTAATGTTCTTTAATAAAGTATAAAACTCCCGCTTTTCGACTGGCACTAAAATAGCCGAGATTTCGAACAAATTTTGAAAAATAGAAATTTTTAATATAAATTTGAAAAAAAAATAAAACTTCCAAGTGAAAAGACATTAATTTTCTTTAATAAGGTATCAAACCTGCTTTTCGATTGGCAATAAAATAGCCGAGATTTTGGACTAATTTTGGTAAAAAGAAATTTTAAATATAAACTCGAAAAAAACTATTACCCCAAAGTGATAAAGCGATACTCTAAAAGGGAACCATTTATGTTCTTTGATAAGGTATCAAACTCCCGCTTTTCTACTGGCAGTTAAATAGCCGAGAATTCGAACAAATTTAGGTAAACAGAAATTTTTAAAATAGATTGAAAAAAACTTTTACTTCCAAGTGATAGAGCGATGCTAATAAAAGGGAATCATTAATGTTCTTTGATAAGGTATCAAACTCCCGCTTTTCGATTGGCAGTAAAATAGCCGAGATTTTGGAAAAATTTTGGTAAATAGAAATTTTTAAAATAAATTTGAAAAAAACTTTTAATTCCAAGTGATAGAGCGATGCTAAAAAAAGGGAAACTTTAATGTTCTTAAATAAAGTATAAAACTCGCTTTTCGACTGGCACTAAAATAGCCGAGATTTCGAACAAATTTTGAAAAATAGAAATTTTTAATATAAATTTGAAAAAAAATAAAACTTCCAAGTGAAAAGACATTAATTTTCTTTAATAAGGTATCAAACCTGCTTTTCGATTGGCAATAAAATAGCCGAGATTTTGGACTAATTTTGGTAAAAAGAAATTTTAAATATAAACTCGAAAAAAACTATTACCCCAAAGTGATAAAGCGATACTCCTAAAAGGGAACCATTTATGTTCTTTGATAAGGTATCAAACTCCCGCTTTTCTACTGGCAGTTAAATAGCCGAGAATTCGAACAAATTTAGGTAAACAGAAATTTTTAAAATAGATTGAAAAAAACTATTACTTCAAGTGATAGAGGCGATGCTAATAAAAGGGAAACATTAATGTTTTTGATAAGGTATCAAACTCCCTGCTTTTCGATTGGCAGTAAAATACCCTAGATTTCGAACTAATTCTGGTAAAAAGAAATTTTTAATATAAATTTGAAAAAAACTTTTACTTCCAAGTGATAGAGCGATGCTAATAAAAGGGAATCATTAATGTTCTTTGATAAGGTATCAAACTCCCGCTTTTCGATTGGCAGTAAAATAGCCGAGATTTTGGAAAAATTTTTTGGTAAATAGAAATTTTTAAAATAAATTTGAGAAAAAACTTTTACTTCCAAGTGATAGAGCGATGCTAAAAAAATGAAACTTTAATGTTCTTTTATAACGTATAAAACTCCCGCTTTTCGACTGGCACTAAAATAGCCGAGATTTCGAACAAATTTTGAAAAATAGAAATTTTTAATATAAATTTGAAAAAAAATAAAACTTCCAAGTGAAAAGACATTAATTTTCTATACATAAGGTATCAAACCTGCTTTTCGATTGGCAATAAAATAGCCGAGATTTTTGGACTAATTTTGGTAAAAAGAAATTTTAAATATAAACTCGAAAAAAACTATTACCCCAAAGTGATAAAGCGATACTCCTAAAAGGGAACCATTTATGTTCTTTGATAAGGTATCAAACTCCCTTTTCTACTGGCAGTTAAATAGCCGATAATTCGAACAAATTTAGGTAAACAGAAATTTTTAAAATAGATTGAAAAAAACTTTTACTTCCAAGTGATAGAGCGATGCTAATAAAAGGGGAATCATTAATGTTCTTTGATAAGGTATCAAACTCCCGCTTTTCGATTGGCGGTAATCACTCATAGCCGAGATTTTGGAAAAATTTTTCTAAATAGACATTTTTAAAATATATATGAAAAAAAACTTTAACTCCAAGTGATAGAGCGATGCTAACAAAAGGAAACTTTAATGTTCTTTAATAAAGTATAAAACTCCCGCTTTTCGACTGGCACTAAAATAGCCGAGATTTCGAACAAATTTTGAAAAATAGAAATTTTTAATATAAATTTGAAAAAAAATAAAACTTCCAAGTGAAAAGACATTAATTTTCTTTTAATAAGGTATCAAACCTGCTTTTCGATTGGCAATAAAAATAGCCGAGATTTTGGACTAGAATTTTTGGTAAAAAGAAATTTTAAATATAAACTCGAAAAAAACTTTTACCCCAAAGTGATAGAGCGATGCTAATAAAGGGAAACATTAATGTTTTTTGATAAGGTATCAAACTCCCGCTTTTCGATTGGCAGTAAAATACCCTAGATTTCGAACTAATTCTGGTATAAAGAAATTTTTTTAACATAAATTTGAAAAAAACTTTTACTTCCAAGTGATAGAGCGATGCTAATAAAAGGGAATCATTAATGTTCTTTGATAAGGCATCAAACTCCCGCTTTTCGATTGGCAGTAAAATAGCCGAGATTTTGAAAAATTTTGGTAAATAGAAATTTTTAAAATAAATTTGAAAAAAACTTTTACTTCCAAGTGATAGAGCGATATAGAGCGATGCTAATAAAAGGGAATCATTAATGTTCTTTGATAAGGTATCAAGCTCCCGCTTTTCGACTGGCAGTAAAATACCCGTAAATTTTGGATCTATAATGGAAAATAGAAATTTTTAATATAAATTTGAAAAAAACTTTTTACTTCCAATTAAAAGAGCGATGCTTATAAAAGGGAAACTTTTAATGTTCTTTAATAAAGTATAAAACTCCCGCTTTTCGACTGGCACTAAAATACCCGATATATCGAACTAATTTTGGTAAAAAAGATATTTTTAATATAAACTCGAAAAAACTATTACTCCAGAGTGATAGAGCAGAAACTCCTAAAAGGGAAACATTAATGTTCTTTGATAGGGGTATCAAACTCCCGCTTTTCGATTGGCAGTAAAATAGCCGAGATTTCGAACAAATTTTGGAAAATAGAAAATTTTAAAATAAATTTGAAAAAAACTTTTACTTCCAAGTGATAGAGGCGATGCTAATAAAAGGGAATCATGAAAGTAATGTTCTTTGATAAGGTATCAAACTCCCGCTTTTCGACTGGCAGTAAAATACCCGTAAATTTTTTGGATCTATAATGGTAAATAGAAATTTTTAATATAAATTTGAAAAAAACTTTTACTTCCAATTAAAAGAGCGATGCTAATAAAAGGGAAACATTAATGTTCTTTGATAAGGTATCAAACTCCCGCTTTTCGATTGGCGAGTAAAATAGCCGAGGATTTCCGAACTAATTTTGGTAAAAAGAAATTTTTGAAATAAACTCGAAAAAAACTATTACTCCAAAGTGATAGAGCGATGCTAATAAAAGGGAAACATTGATTTTCTTAAATAAGGTATCAAACTCCCGCTTTTCTACTGGCGTAACTAAAATACCCGAATATTTCGAACTAATTTTGGTAAAAAGAAATTTTTAATATAAACTCGAAAAAAACTATTACTCCAGAGTGATAGAGACAGAAACTCCTAAAAGGGATAAAATTAATGTTCTTTGATAAGGTATCAAACTCCCGCTTTTCGATTGGCAGTAAAATAGCCGAGATTTCGAACAAATTTTGGAAAATAGAAATTTTTAATATAAATTTGAAAAAAAAATAATACTTCCAAGTGATAAGAAATTAATTTTCTTTAATAAGGTATCAAACTCCCGCTTTTCGATTGGCAGTTAAATAGCCGAGATTTTGAAAAATTTTGGTAAATAGAAATTTTTAAAATAAATTTGAAAAAATTTTTTTTACTTCCAAGTGATAGAGCGATGCTAATAAAAGGGAATCATTAATGTTCTTTGATAAAGCAGTTATCAAACTCCCGCTTTTCGATTGGCAGTAAAATAGCCGAGATTTTGGACAAATTTTGGTAAATAGAAATTTTTAAAATAAATTTGAAAAAACTTTTACTTCTTCCAAGTGATAGAGCGATGCTAATAAAAGGGAATCATTAATGTTCTTTGATAAGGTATCAAACTCCCGCTTTTCGACTGGCACTAAAATACCCGATATTTCGAACTAATTTTGGTAAAAGAAATTTTTAATATAAACTCGAAAAAAAACTATTTCTCCAGTGTGATAGAGCAAAACTCCTAAAAGGGAAACATTAATGTTCTTTGATAAGGTATCAAACTTCCCACTTTTCGATTGGCAGTAAAATAGCCGAGATTTCGAACAAATTTTGGAAAATAGAAATTTTTAATATAAATTTGAAAAAAAATAAAACTTCCAAGTGATAGGAGCGATGCTAATAAAAGGGAAACATTGATTTTCTTAAATAAGGTATCAAACTCCCGCTTTTCTACTGGCAGTAAAATAGCCGAGATTTCGAACAAATTTTGGAAAATAGAAAATTTTAAAATAAATTTGAAAAAACTTTTACTTCCAAGTGATAGAGCGATGCTAATAAAAAGGGAATCATTAATGTTCTTTGATAAGGTATCAAACTCCCGCTTTTCGACTGGCAGTAAAATACCCGTAAATTTTGGACCTATAATGGTAAAAAGAAATAGAAATTTTTAATATAAATTTGAAAAAACTTTTACTTCCAATTAAAAGAGCGATGTTGGGTATAAAGTGGAAACTTTAATGTTCTTTAATAACGTATAAAACTCCCGCTTTTCGACTGGCACCTAAAATACCCGATATTTCGAACTAATTTTGGTAAAAAGAAATTTTTAATATAAACTCGAAAAAAACTATTACTCCAGAGTGATAGAGCGAAACTCCTAAAAGGGAAACATTAATGTTCTTTGATAAGGACTCTATCACTTGGAAGTAATTGTTTTTTTCGAGTTTATATTAAAAATTTCTTTTTACCAAAATTAGTTCGAAATATCGGGTATTTTAGTGCCAGTAGAAAAGCGGGAGTTTGATACCTTATTTAAGAAAATCAATGTTTCCCTTTTATTAGCATCGCTCTATCACTTTGGAGTAATAGTTTTTTTCGAGTTTATTTCAAAAATTTCTTTTTACCAAAATTAGTTCGAAATCTCGGCTATTTTACTGCCAATCGAAAAGCGGGAGTTTGATACCTTATCAAAGAACATTAATGTTTCCCTTTTATTAGCATCGCTCTATCACTTGGAAGTATTTGTTTTTTCAAATTTATATTAAAAATTTCTATTTACCATTATAGATCCAAAATTTACGGGTATTTTACTGCCAGTCGAAAAGCGGGAGTTTGATACCTTATCAAAGAACATTAATGATTCCCTTTTATTAGCATCGCTCTATCACTTGGAAGTAAAAGTTTTTTTCAAATTTATTTTAAAATTTTCTATTTTCCAAAATTTGTTCGAAATCTCGGCTATTTTACTGCCAATCGAAAAGCGGGAGTTTGATACCCTATCAAAGAACATTAATGTTTCCCTTTTAGGAGTTTCGCTCTATCACTCTGGAGTAATAGTTTTTTCGAGTTTATATTAAAAATATCTTTTTACCAAAATTAGTTCGAAATATCGGGTATTTTAGTGCCAGTCGAAAAGCGGGAGTTTTATACTTTATTAAAGAACATTAAAGTTTCCCTTTTATAAGCATCGCTCTTTTAATTGGAAGTAAAAGTTTTTTTCAAATTTATATTAAAAATTTCTATTTTCCATTATAGATCCAAAATTTACGGGTATTTTACTGCCAGTCGAAAAGCGGGAGCTTGATACCTTATCAAAGAACATTAATGATTCCCTTTTATTAGCATCGCTCTATATCGCTCTATCACTTGGAAGTAAAAGTTTTTTTCAAATTTATTTTAAAAATTTCTATTTACCAAAATTTTTCAAAATCTCGGCTATTTTACTGCCAATCGAAAAGCGGGAGTTTGATGCCTTATCAAAGAACATTAATGATTCCCTTTTATTAGCATCGCTCTATCACTTGGAAGTAAAAGTTTTTTTCAAATTTATGTTAAAAATTTCTTTTTACCAGAATTAGTTCGAAATCTAGGGTATTTTACTGCCAATCGAAAAGCGGGAGTTTGATACCTTATCAAAAAACATTAATGTTTCCCTTTTATTAGCATCGCTCTATCACTTTGGGGTAATAGTTTTTTCGAGTTTATATTTAAAATTTCTTTTTACCAAAATTAGTCCAAAATCTCGGCTATTTTATTGCCAATCGAAAAGCAGGTTTGATACCTTATTAAAGAAAATTAATGTCTTTTCACTTGGAAGTTTTATTTCAAATTTATATTAAAAATTTCTATTTTTCAAAATTTGTTCGAAATCTCGGCTATTTTAGTGCCAGTCGAAAAGCGGGAGTTTTATACTTTATTAAAGAACATTAAAGTTTCCTTTTGTTAGCATCGCTCTATCACTTGGAATTAAAAGTTTTTTTCAAATTTATTTTAAAAATTTCTATTTACCAAAATTTTTCCAAAATCTCGGCTATTTTACTGCCAATCGAAAAGCGGGAGTTTGATACCTTATCAAAGAACATTAATGATTCCCTTTTATTAGCATCGCTCTATCACTTGGAAGTAAAAGTTTTTTCAATCTATTTTAAAAATTTCTGTTTACCTAAATTTGTTCGAATTCTCGGCTATTTAACTGCCAGTAGAAAAGCGGGAGTTTGATACCTTATCAAAGAACATAAATGGTTCCCTTTTAGGAGTATCGCTTTATCACTTTGGGGTAATAGTTTTTTCGAGTTTATATTTAAAATTTCTTTTTACCAAAATTAGTCCAAAATCTCGGCTATTTTATTGCCAATCGAAAAGCAGGTTTGATACCTTATTAAAGAAAATTAATGTCTTTTCACTTGGAAGTTTTATTTTTTTCAAATTTATATTAAAAATTTCTATTTTTCAAAATTTGTTCGAAATCTCGGCTATTTTAGTGCCAGTCGAAAAGCGGGAGTTTTATACTTTATTAAAGAACATTAAAGTTTCCTTTTGTTAGCATCGCTCTATCACTTGGAAGTAAAAGTTTTTTTCAAATTTATTTTAAAAATTTCTATTTACCAAAATTTTTCCAAAATCTCGGCTATTTTACTGCCAATCGAAAAGCGGGAGTTTGATACCTTATCAAAGAACATTAATGATTCCCTTTTATTAGCATCGCTCTATCACTTGGAAGTAAAAGTTTTTTTCAAATTTATATTAAAAATTTCTTTTTACCAGAATTAGTTCGAAATCTAGGGTATTTTACTGCCAATCGAAAAGCGGGAGTTTGATACCTTATCAAAAAACATTAATGTTTCCCTTTTATTAGCATCGCTCTATCACTTGAAGTAATAGTTTTTTTCAATCTATTTTAAAAATTTCTGTTTACCTAAATTTGTTCGAATTCTCGGCTATTTAACTGCCAGTAGAAAAGCGGGAGTTTGATACCTTATCAAAGAACATAAATGGTTCCCTTTTAGGAGTATCGCTTTATCACTTTGGGGTAATAGTTTTTTCGAGTTTATATTTAAAATTTCTTTTTACCAAAATTAGTCCAAAATCTCGGCTATTTTATTGCCAATCGAAAAGCAGGTTTGATACCTTATTAAAGAAAATTAATGTCTTTTCACTTGGAAGTTTTATTTTTTTTCAAATTTATATTAAAAATTTCTATTTTTCAAAATTTGTTCGAAATCTCGGCTATTTTAGTGCCAGTCGAAAAGCGGGAGTTTTATACTTTATTAAAGAACATTAAAGTTTCCTTTTTTTAGCATCGCTCTATCACTTGGAATTAAAAGTTTTTTTTTATTTTAAAAATTTCTATTTACCAAAATTTTTCCAAAATCTCGGCTATTTTACTGCCAATCGAAAAGCGGGAGTTTGATACCTTATCAAAGAACATTAATGATTCCCTTTTATTAGCATCGCTCTATCACTTGGAAGTAAAAGTTTTTTTCAATCTATTTTAAAAATTTCTGTTTACCTAAATTTGTTCGAATTCTCGGCTATTTAACTGCCAGTAGAAAAGCGGGAGTTTGATACCTTATCAAAGAACATAAATGGTTCCCTTTTAGGAGTATCGCTTTATCACTTTGGGGTAATAGTTTTTTTCGAGTTTATATTTAAAATTTCTTTTTACCAAAATTAGTCCAAAATCTCGGCTATTTTATTGCCAATCGAAAAGCAGGTTTGATACCTTATTAAAGAAAATTAATGTCTTTTCACTTGGAAGTTTTATTTTTTTCAAATTTATATTAAAAATTTCTATTTTTCAAAATTTGTTCGAAATCTCGGCTATTTTAGTGCCAGTCGAAAAGCGGGAGTTTTATACTTTATTAAAGAACATTAAAGTTTCCTTTTGTTAGCATCGCTCTATCACTTGGAATTAAAAGTTTTTTTCAAATTTATTTTAAAAATTTCTATTTACCAAAATTTTTCCAAAATCTCGGCTATTTTACTGCCAATCGAAAAGCGGGAGTTTGATACCTTATCAAAGAACATTAATGATTCCCTTTTATTAGCATCGCTCTATCACTTGGAAGTAAAAGTTTTTTTCAAATTTATATTAAAAATTTCTTTTTACCAGAATTAGTTCGAAATCTAGGGTATTTAACTGCCAATCGAAAAGCGGGAGTTTGATACCTTATCAAAAAACATTAATGTTTCCCTTTTATTAGCATCGCTCTATCACTTGAAGTAATAGTTTTTTTCAATCTATTTTAAAAATTTCTGTTTACCTAAATTTGTTCGAATTCTCGGCTATTTAACTGCCAGTAGAAAAGCGGGAGTTTGATACCTTATCAAAGAACATAAATGGTTCCCTTTTAGGAGTATCGCTTTATCACTTTGGGGTAATAGTTTTTTTCGAGTTTATATTTAAAAATTTCTTTTTACCAAAATTAGTCCAAAATCTCGGCTATTTTATTGCCAATCGAAAAGCAGGTTTGATACCTTATTAAAGAAAATTAATGTCTTTTCACTTGGAAGTTTTATTTTTTTCAAATTTATATTAAAAATTTCTATTTTTCAAAATTTGTTCGAAATCTCGGCTATTTTAGTGCCAGTCGAAAAGCGGGAGTTTTATACTTTATTAAAGAACATTAAAGTTTCCCTTTTATAAGCATCGCTCTTTTAATTGGAAGTAAAAGTTTTTCAAATTTATATTAAAAATTTCTATTTACCATAATAGGTCCAAAATTTACGGGTATTTTACTGCCAGTCGAAAAGCGGGAGTTTGATACCTTATCAAAGAACATTAATGATTCCCTTTTATTAGCATCGCTCTATCACTTGGAATTAAAAGTTTTTTTCAAATTTATTTTAAAAATTTCTATTTACCAAAATTTTTCCAAAATCTCGGCTATTTTACTGCCAATCGAAAAGCGGGAGTTTGATACCTTATCAAAGAACATTAATGATTCCCTTTTATTAGCATCGCTCTATCACTTGAAGTAATAGTTTTTTTAAATCTATTTTAAAAATTTCTGTTTACCTAAATTTGTTCAAAAATCTCGGCTATTTTACTGCCAGTAGAAAAGCGGGAGTTTGATAACTTATCAAAGAACATTAATGTTTCCTTTTTATTAGCATCGCTCTATCACTTGGAAGTAAAAGTTTTTTTCAAATTATATTAAAAATTTCTATTTACCAAAATTTGTCCAAAATCTCGGCTATTTTACTGCCAATCGAAAAGCGGGAGTTTGATACCTTATCAAAGAACATTAAAGTTTCCTTTTGTTAGCATCGCTCTATCACTTGGAAGTAAAAGTTTTTTTTAAATTTATATTAAAAATTTCTTTTTACCAGAATTAGTTCGAAATCTAGGGTATTTTACTGCCAATCGAAAAGCGGGAGTTTGATACCTTATCAAAGAACATTAATGTTTCCCTTTTATTAGCATCGCTCTATCACTTGAAGTAATAGTTTTTTTAAATCTATTTTAAAAATTTCTGTTTACCTAAATTTGTTCAAAAATCTCGGCTATTTTACTGCCAGTAGAAAAGCGGGAGTTTGATAACTTATCAAAGAACATTAATGTTTCCTTTTTATTAGCATCGCTCTATCACTTGGAAGTAAAAGTTTTTTTCAAATTATATTAAAAATTTCTATTTACCAAAATTTGTCCAAAATCTCGGCTATTTTACTGCCAATCGAAAAGCGGGAGTTTGATACCTTATCAAAGAACATTAAAGTTTCCTTTTGTTAGCATCGCTCTATCACTTGGAAGTAAAAGTTTTTTTTAAATTTATAATAAAAATTTCTATTTACCTAAATTTGTTCGAAATCTCGGCTATTTTACTGCCAGTAGAAAAGCGGGAGTTTGATACCTTATCAAAGAACATTAATGTTTCCCTTTTATTAGCATCGCTCTATCACTTGGAAGTAATGATTTTTTTCAAATTTATTTTAAAAATTTCTTTTTACCAGAATTTGATCGAAATCTCGGCTTTTTACTGCCAATCGAAAAGCGGGAGTTTGATACCTTATCAAAGAACCTAAATGTTTCCCTTTTAGGAGTATCGCTTTATCACTTTGGAGTAAAAGTTTTTTTCGAGTTTATATTTAAAATTTCTTTTTACCAAAATTAGTCCAAATTCTCGGCTATTTTACTGCCAATCGAAAAGCGGGAGTTTGATACCTTATTAAAGAACATTAAAGTTTCCTTTTGTAAGCATCGCTCTATCATTTGGAAGTTAAAGTTTTTTTAAATTTTTAATTTTAAAAATTTCTATTTACCAAAATTTGTCCAAAATCTCGGCTATTTTACTGCCAATCGAAAAGCGGGAGTTTGATACCTTATCAAAGAACATTAATGTTTCCCTTTAATTAGCATCGCTCCTTCACTTGGAAGTAAAAGTTTTTTCAAAATTATATTAAAAATTTCTTTTTACCAGAATTTGTTCGAAATCTCGGCTATTTTACTGCCAGTAGAAAAGCGGGAGTTTGATACCTTATCAAAGAACATAAATGTTTCCCTTTTATTAGCATCGCTCTATCACTTGAAATAATAGTTTTTTTTAAATTTATATTAAAAATTTCTATTTACCTAAATTTGTTCGAAATCTCGGCTATTTTACTGCCAGTAGAAAAGCGGGAGTTTGATACCTTATCAAAGAACATTAATGTTTCCCTTTAATTAGCATCGCTCCTTCACTTGGAAGTAAAAGTTTTTTCAAAATTATATTAAAAATTTCTTTTTACCAGAATTTGTTCGAAATCTCGGCTATTTTACTGCCAGTAGAAAAGCGGGAGTTTGATACCTTATCAAAGAACATAAATGTTTCCCTTTTATTAGCATCGCTCTATCACTTGAAATAATAGTTTTTTTTAAATTTATATTAAAAATTTCTATTTACCTAAATTTGTTCGAAATCTCGGCTATTTTACTGCCAGTAGAAAAGCGGGAGTTTGATACCTTATCAAAGAACATAAATGTTTCCCTTTTATTAGCATCGCTCTATCACTTGAAATAATAGTTTTTTTTAAATTTATATTAAAAATTTCTATTTACCTAAATTTGTTCGAATTCTCGGCTATTTTACTGCCAGTAGAAAAGCGGGAGTTTGATACCTTATTAAAGAAAATTAATGATTCCCTTTTGTTAGCATCGCTCTATCACTTGGAAGTAATGGTTTTTTTCAAATTTATTTTAAAAATTTCTATTTACCTAAATTTGTTCGAAATCTCGGCTATTTTACTGCCAGTAGAAAAGCGGGAGTTTGATACCTTATCAAAGAAAATTAATGATTCCCTTTTATTAGCATCGCTCTTTCACTTGGAAGTTAAAGTTTTTTTCAAATTTATATTGAAAATTTTTTTTTACCAGAATTAGTTCGAAATCTAGGGTATTTTACTGCCAATCGAAAAGCGGGAGTTTGATACCTTATCAAAGAACATTAATGTTTCCCTTTTATTAGCATCGCTCTATCACTTGGAAGTAATGGTTTTTCAAATTATTTTAAAAATTTCTATTTACCAAAATTTGTCCAAAATCTCGGCTATTTTACTGCCAATCGAAAAGCAGGAGCTTGATACCTTATCAAAGAACATTAAAGTTTCCTTTTGTTAGCATCGCTCTATCACTTGGAAGTAAAAGTTTTTTTTAAATTTATAATAAAAATTTCTATTTACCTAAATTTGTTCGAAATCTCGGCTATTTTACTGCCAGTAGAAAAGCGGGAGTTTGATACCTTATCAAAGAACATTAATGTTTCCCTTTTATTAGCATCGCTCTATCACTTGGAAGTAATGATTTTTTTCAAATTTATTTTAAAAATTTCTTTTTACCAGAATTTGATCGAAATCTCGGCTTTTTTACTGCCAGTTGAAAAGCGGGAGTTTGATACCCTATCAAAGAACATAAATGTTTCCCTTTTATTAGCATCGCTCTATCACTTGAAATAATAGTTTTTTTCAAATTTATTTTAAAAATTTCTGTTTACCAAAATTTGTTCGAAATCTCGGCTTTTTTACTGCTAGTAGAAAAGCGGGAGTTTGATACCTTATCAAAGTACATTAATGTTTCCCTTTTATTAGCATCGCTCTATCACTTGGAAGTAAAAGTTTTTTCAAATTTATTTTAAAAATTTCTATTTTCCAAAATTTGTTCGAAATCTCGGCTTTTTTACTGCCAATCGAAAAGCGAGAGTTTGATACCTTATTAAAGAAAATTAATGTCTTTTCACTTGGAAGTTTTATTTCTTTCAAATTTATATTAAAAAATTCTATTTACCAAAAAATTTGTTCGAAATCTCGGCTATTTTACTGCCAGTAGAAAAGCGGGAGTTTGATACCTTATCAAAA